>ML107213.1:0-30712 GCA_003697995.1 Taxidea taxus jeffersonii
AAAAAAAAAAAATTGAACCTGAACCTGATTTAGCCTGAAGATCTATACAAGGGACAGAGGAACATTTTAAATGACACCACTGAAATACAGTTAGTAAGGACAAATAAGTTATAAGGAAAAAGAGGAGGGATGATTAAAAAGGATTTTAAAAATGCAGTAAATTGCAATGTGTGGGTGGACTCTGGGTCTGATTCCAACAAACCAACTTAGTTGTTTGTTTGTTTTTGCATTTTATGTATTTTCTGAGTGAGAGAGGTTGAGGGGTATGGGAGGGTGGGAGGGAGAGAGAGAGAATATTAAGCAGACTTTAAGACCTGCATGGAGCTCAGTGCAGGGCTTGATCTCACAGCCCTGAGGTCATGACCTGAGCCAAAATCTTGAGTTGAACAGATAGATGTTTCACTGACTGAGCTGCCCAGTCAACAAACCGACTCTTAAAGATATTTTTGAAACAGAGGAATTTGGATATCAAATTATATGAAAGAAATTACTAATATTTTCTAGGTTTGAAAATGGTATTTTGAGTATAGTAAAGAATTCTTGCCTCTTAGTGACACATAGTGAAGTTTAGTCAGGGGGATACTTCAGGGGGATACTTCAAGGTAATATGATATGGAGCAGGTAAGTGCTCTTGTATGTATGGAGGAGGCATAAATGAAACAAAATTGGTCTAAAGTTGCAGATGCCTGAACTGGGTAGAGAATATGTAGAATTTCATTTATGATTCTCTCCTTTCACATATGCTTGAAAATTACTATAACATAAAGTAAAGAGAAAAACAGTGCTAAGAGCAGACACTGGAACCATGTTAATGTGTTCTTGAATACAATAAACTACAGAATGTCCTCATGACTAGATTTGTAGAGCTTCTGATTTTTGTCAAAAGGACTTAGGAATTGTATTCTGTGTGTCTGTAGCATTAACACCCTTGTGAAGATTAGCAAAAGTGCAGGAGCCATGTTGAAACCACATGCACCAAAACTCATCCCAGCTCTGTTGGAATCCTTAAGTGTACTGGAACCCCAAGTTCTCAATTATTTGAGCCTCCGGGCTACAGATCAAGAAAAGGTGAGTTGATAGCACAGTCATATTGGTGAGTCTCAAGGAGGAAAAGCCCTGCTAAGGTACTGAGTTCCATCTGAACAATCTTTTCAGCGTCCTTAGACATATGCCATGATTTGAGTGATACTTCCACCACTCTTGAAATAGCTCCACACCTGTGACTACATGCAGTGTGTGTTTGGGGGGTAGAAGGGAGCACAAGGAGGGCTCACATACTGTTTTGTGAATTGGATGAAAACTAACACTTCCATTCAAAAAATGCATTTCCATTTATTTAACACAGTTTTTTGTACATGTTTATGTTTTTAGGGGTTGGTTCTCCACCTTTGGATCCTTCTGTGGACCACTCTTGTCCTACAAGTAAAGAGGATTTGTATCTAGACTTTGGCGTGGTCCAAAATTATTCTGCTTTTCAGAGATACTGTAGTTGCCTCGACTGATCAAAGTTGTTCTTTTTTTCTAAGATTTTATTTACTTGACAGATAGAGATCACAAGTAGGCAGAGAGACAGGCAGAGAGGAAGAAGCAGGCTTGCCGCTGAGCAGAGAGCCCAATGTAGGGCTCGATCCCAGGACCCTGAGATCATGACCCGAGCCGAAGGCAGAGGCTTTAACCCACTGAGCCACCCAGGTGCCCCTGATCAAAGTTTTTTAAAAAAAATTGTAGATGAAACATTTACTGTGGAAAAAGTAATGCAGAAGGGGAGAAAGTAATCCCCTAGGAGCCCCCTATCCCCTGCCAGGTACCCACTGTCATTAGTCTCCTGAGTCTGTTTTGAAATTCCTTTGCACAAACCCAGAATCCTTTTGGGTACAAACCCAAACAAACACACTAATTTAAAAATAGACTGTGAATGTTGTTCTACAACTTGCTTCTGTTACTGACAGTATATCATGTCTGTACGTAGAGCTATTCCATTCTTTTCAGTGCATGCATAGTATTCTACAGGAAAGTGATGTCACATTTTGGTCAGAGAGATTATGCAGCCTCAAAGGTTGTGCCTCTTCTGTCTCTTCCACACCTTTGCCAACATTGGATAACATAAATCTGATAGGCAAGAATCTCATTATTTTAATTTACACCTTCCTGTTACCAGGGCTGTCCATTGTCTGATTGTACCGTGTTAGTCACTTAAATTCTGTGAATTGTGTGTTTCTATTCCATGCCCAGTTTTGTACTTGTTGATGTTTTTACATTGGTCTCTGTCTATTAGGACTATCACGCCTCTGTCATGTAGACTGCCAGCGCTTTCTTTCAGTTTGCTATTTGGTTTTTACCTTGGCTAAATTATTCTAATAGCCGGCCCTCTTTCTCTTTGCCTCTCATATTGCATTTTCTTCTCCTTTCATCAGTCTTTGCTTTTCAGCAGTGGACTCGCCCTGTCTGGGTTCCCACAGCATGTTTACTAGTGCTGAGAATCAGGAAACAAGAGTCTAGCCCAAACTTTGCAACCTTAGGCCTGTCACTTCTGTACCCCTTCCTTTCCTCATTGACTACGTGTGGACAGTTAACCTGTCCTGCAGGGTCATCATTAGACTGAGATACTGTTGTGCATATGGAGAGCCTTACAAAGTTAAAGCCGAAAAACGTATAACATTTTTTATTGGTTAGCTACAGTTTTTTAAAATTTAGTTTTATTTTTTCAGTGTTCCAAGATTCATTGTTTATGTACCACACCCAGTGCTCCATGCAATACGTGCCCTCCTTAATACCCACCACCAGGCTCACCTATCCCCCCACCCCCCTCCCCTCCCAAATCCTCAGTTTGTTTCTCAGAGTTAGATATAATTTTTAAATTGCACTTAAATTTATTTAGCCTATTCACATATTTAGTGGATGGAGAACTGAGGCTCAGGGAGGCTGATTACTTGCTCAGAACTACGCTGTGTTAATTTCTAACTGTGGTCTGAATTTCTCACCTTCAGTGGGATGCTGTCTCCATAGGTAATTGTTAAATCTAGCTCAAAAGAAGTTAGAGTTGTTGGACTTAAATTTGAGTTTGCTTTACCTATATGTTATTTTTTAAAAATTTCCTCTGGAAGTAAAGCCCTTTTATGGGGGTGTGTGTGGGTTCTACTTAATTGATTGAATATGGTGAGTGACTTGAATTTGTGTCCTCAGGCTGCGATGGATAGTGCTCGACTCAGTGCTGCCAAATCCTCTCCCATGATGGAAACAATCAACATGGTCAGTGCCTAATGTAATAAGAAAGTTTGTGTATTTGCTTATCTCAGAGTGTAATTTTTCAGTCTTTGTGGCCCATTAAGTCAAGTAGAGATTTAAGGGACGAGTCAAACAACTATTGACCTAGTTTTTTTCTTAGTATAGTTCTAGTTCTTTTTTTTTCTTCTTCTAGATTATTAAATGGAATAAATCATGTTCCAGATACCAGAATCTGTTAGTCCAGATTTGTGAACAGTATATTAAATGTATTAAAAGGTTCCTCTAGAAATCTCTATCTCTTTTGGCCTGCCTGTTTAGAAAGGTTCAGATAGTTGTCTCTGCCTGAGTATGGTCTTTGGCAGGACCTAGGAAGGTGTAAGCTGGAAGTGTCCAGTGAAGGTAAGGAGCAGAAGAGATAGGGAAAGAGAACTGAGCAATGTTGAAATGCTTTAAGTTGTTAGAAGGGATTTGCAGAAAGGAGCTGCTTGGCACTGAGGTTCTAAATTCTAAAGATACTGGAGTCTGGGACTTGGGGTCACTAAAGTCTAGAGCCAGCTCTGCTGTGCATACCCTGGAGTGGTTAGTTGACAACTTGTGAGTATTGGAAATTGTTTTGTTAAGGGATCGCAGGGCTAGACAAGAGCAGAAGATATTTTTAGTGCTTACTGGGGCCCATTACCAAAATTTGGTCTAAGGATGTTAGGTGTTCATTGGATTATTGAGGGGAAAGGGAATCTTAAATAAATAGGAATGGTTAGCAAACACCTTTTGGATATGCTCATTAATAATAGAGTATATGTTTTATTGCATTTTTAAAAACAGTGTGGCAGATTTGGCTAGGAAGTTGACTTTACTAAGATGTTTGGTAGGGCAGGCCTGCTGAAAGTCCGTTTAGTTCTGTGTTTTACACTAAACATGAATTGGTAAGGTGGGATAGCAGGCCCAGAGAAATCCTTTCTTGGGGAACCCTAATTTATTTTCTCCTTTAGTAAGTCAGTGTTTTTCATGATTTTTTAAAAAGACTTTTATTTATTTGATAGAGCCCATGAGCTGAGGGAGGGGCGGAAAGGGAGGGAGAAGAATACGCAGACTCCATACTGAGCGTGGGACTGGGCTCGGGGTCAGTCTCAGGATCCTGAGATCATGACGAGCCGAAATCAGGATTTGGACACTTCACCGACTGAGCCACCCAGGTGCCCCAGTTTTTGTTTTGTTTTAATGTTGAACCACTGATGAATGATTTTTCTGTTTGTAGTACAATGGTGGTTTTTATGCTGAAATCAGTGCAAAATGAAACTGGCAGTTTTTCAACTTCATGTCAAGTCCAGTGGGCACATATTTGACAAAGCAGCTTTTAATTGATGATGGTAGTGACTTCATCATTTTCTAAGGTTAACTGTACGTTTATTCTTTTCCCAAAGTGCCTGCAGTATCTTGATGTGTCGGTGCTGGGTGAGCTCGTTCCTAGATTATGTGAATTGATCAGAAGTGGTGTGGGTCTTGGAACGAAGGTAAGTAAGTGTATTTTTCACAACTTGCATCTTCATTAGTTGGGGCCACAAAATTATAACAGCCATCGTGTTTGAAATTCCTCTTTCTCTGTAGAACTTAATAAAATACATTAACCATTTTGTTTCTCTGGTTGCACTAATAACTTAAAATATGTAACTCACTCAGAATAGAAAACACTTGACTTATTCAATAAATAGTGTCTGACTCTTTTAGTGGGATCCTTTCTGTCCCCTGGTTGCTGTGTACATGCCCTCGGGGTCCCCACCATATTCAGTCATTAATGGAAATGCTCATCTAGGTATCAAGGCAGGGATGGTGGTTTTAGGTGGTGATGAGCATTTTCACAGGGGCCAGCGGGTATTTGACTGGAAAATTGTCTTTCTCTCTAAGATCTTTCAAGGATCAGAGCCTGTCCCCACACTTGAAAGACCAACTCACAGTTTTTCTCTTGACAAAGTTAATACTTGCTTGTGTTTTAACATCTTAGCATTTTAGATCAGGAGAAGGTTAAAGACCGCCTGAAGCTTAGCACCCAGCGGTAATCGCTGTTAATAGTCCACAGTGTTTTCCTCCAGTGTGTTTTCTGTGCACATGTCTGCTACAGCGGCCTTTTTTTCATGGCCAGAGGGTAGGTACTCTCTCAAGTGGCTGTGAAATCATTTATTTCAGTCCATCAGGGAATAGTTGGATTTGTTTCCAGCTGTTTTGATATTAAACAGAGCACTGTGATGGATGTCTTTGGACACATCTGAGGCTGTTTCCTTTGGTTAAATTTCTAGAACTGGAGCTGTTAGAACAAGGATGGCCAAGTTGACCTGTGTGACCCTCCCAAAAGATTGTATTAGTTTTCTTTCTTCCTTATAGTGTATGTGAGAGCACACGTCTTCCTGCTGGAAGAAAAATCTTCGCCTTGCTAATTTAAAATGAGGACCTTCCTCTTTCCAGACTGAGTCGTGCAAGCCCTGTTAGGCTTCGTCTATTTCTCATCTTTAAATCACTGACACCTAAGACGCAGGGTTTGAGAGACAGAACGTTGTGACCATCACATTTAGACCTTTGCCTTTGTAACCCTGTAGGGAGGCTGTGCCAGTGTCATTGTGTCATTAACTACTCAGTGTCCCCAGGACCTAACACCTTACTCAGGTGAGTTTGTCAAAACCCTGTGTGCTCATACTTTGGTATGGCCATGTCTTGTGTGACCAGGTTTTTTAAAAAAATTAAATATCATTCAGACAGGCTTGTGATCTTCTATATGGTTTTTCTCCCTTTAAACTCCCCCTTCTACCTTTGTTTCTTTGTTTGTAAGAGGTGCAGCGATGATCAAGTTTAGCGAGTGTTCACTGTGTTATAAGTATTAGATTAATTCTTACTGATTATAAGGAGGTGAGAGTATCTGCCGTTTTGTAGGATTTGTTTACCGTTTATACCTAATTTTACGTCAGCATTTTTCTCTTCTTGGATTGGCTCTTTGATGGCGCTAATGAACTTTATGTATCTAGCTCTCGTTTTTGCAACTTCCCCACAGTATTCTAGAGGCAGATTAACGTTTAATTTTGTATCGGGCAAAAGGAAGCAAGTGGATGGTACACATGGAACATACAAGGGTTCTAAACTAGCAGGGAATAAATCAGATACTCATCACAGGGTTAAGTTTGTTTTGGTCCTGGGAACAGAGCAGAACATTTGGTCAACCAAGTATCAGATTTTTCTTCACTGTTTCTGACAGGTAAACTCATGAGTGCTTTGCTTAGTGGCCTGACAGATCGGAATAGTGTAATTCAGAAATCTTGTGCGTTTGCCATGGGCCATTTAGTTCGGGTGAGTTGAAGTTCTTATTTACTTACGTATACTTTGATAATTATAGAGAAATAAATGGGGATTGTCTTCTTTTTCAGACCTCACGGGATAGCAGCACTGAGAAACTCCTGCAGAAGCTTACTGGCTGGTACATGGAGAAAGAAGGTACCTTTTTACCTTCTCTTTTGTATTTTTATTTTATTTTATTTCCTGAGGAATTATTTATTTTGGCGAGAGAAAGTATGCTCATGAGCCAGGGGACAGAGGAAGCAGGGAAAAACCGACTCCCTACCGAGCTGGGAGCCAGAGGAGGGATGGGACTCCCATCTCCTGACCCTGAGATCATGACCTGAGCTGAAATCAAGAGTTGGACTGTTAACTGACTGAGCCATCCAGGCATGCCCCTCTGTTATTTTTTAATTTAGAAGTTAACAGTCTAGGAAAACAACACAAATCACGTCTTGCCATCTGTGATATTATGTGCTTTGCTGGGAACATGTGTTTGATGTTACCAATTTGTTTGGCTGTGGTGCCAGCTGAGCAAGAATCTATCAGTTACCTTAACAACAGGAAGTGTAAAGATGAGTGTGTTTGTGCTCGTCTTCAGAACCCATCTACAAGACCTCTTGTGCATTGACCATCCATGCTATTGGACGCTACAGCCCTGATGTGCTGAAGAACCACGCCAGAGAAGTGCTGCCTTTGGCATTTCTGGGCATGCATGAGATCGCTGGGGAGGAGAACTCCGAGAAAGAAGAGTGTGACTTATGGACGGAGGTGTGGCAGGAAAACGTACCTGGTTAGTAATCAGTGCCTGTGAGTTCATCCTGTTTCTTAAGAACTACAGCTGGAGTTCTGAGTCCTCATTTTCATTTCTAAACTCCAATAGTTACTTCCCCAGGACCTTAACAGTGTGTGTCCCGTCTGGTTTTTAAGTCGGTCCAAATCGCTGCCTTCTTAAGGTGGATGCTAAGCTCGTCCCTCTCCTCCCTCAGTGCTGTCCATGTGAGAGAATAGAATTTTTGCTCAAGTGATGTAGAGCTTTACCGATTTGAGTTGGGAGTGACTGGTGATTATGTTGGCTTAGAGTGTTATTTTAGAGTGGTGCTTCTTAATTCTGTACTTCGCCTTCACAGTGTAAATGGATGATGATCACTTGCATGACACTCTCCTGTGGACATATTCAAGTTCATAAAGTCCTGCCGTTGTAAAGATACATCACAGCACTACTCTCTGTTTCTTTCAGAGAGTGGTGGGATCTAGCCGTTGAAAATTACTGCTTTTAGACTGATGGTCATTGACTTTTTTTCAGATTAAAAAAAAACCCAGTTAATCCTTTTTGTCACTTAAAAGTTGCTTTAATTTTGCTTTTCATAACCTAGGTTCCTTTGGTGGCATTCGGTTATACCTGCAGGAGTTGATTACCATTACCCAGAAGGCTTTGCAGTCTCAGTCATGGAAAATGAAAGCCCAGGGTGCAATTGCCATGGCATCAATTGCAAAACAAACCAGCTCCCTAGTACCTCCATATCTGGGAATGATACTGACCGCATTACTGCAAGGCCTAGCTGGAAGAACATGGGCAGGAAAGGTAAAGGAACCATTCATGCCCAGTTAAATTTAAGGTATCCTTAAAGGATTATGACTTCATCTTTAATTTTCGATAAAAATTAGAATCTGGTTTTGTGGGGATGTCAGATAGATTGTTTTTGTGAGCCAGATTTCCTAGTCAATGGGAAGCTTTGGGTAGACTTTGCCTGATTTAAGTATGCTATTTCATCAAAGTGTAACCCATGTGTTTTTGAATACTGTACAGTAGTGCTGGGGATTGATTTTTATTATGTTCAGCTTTCCAAGAGAGGTCTTAAATCACTTGGTCACCATTTTGTCCCTGTTGGCCTCATGAACAGATCAGTTGGGCACACGTGAAATTGAGTAGCAAGGCAAGCTGTGTCTAAACTTGGGTCTGAGCGTGCCCATCCCTGAGGCCTGTGAACTAGTCACGTTGTACACAGGGGTGATATGGGATACTTACACTGAACACTCAGTGGGGAAGGTGAGACTGTGGCAGCACATCCCAGTCTCCTCGATGTTGTCACAGTCAGCAGTGGCCAGCGCTGTACTGGAGAAGAAGTGTTGGACTGGGAATCAGAATCCCGTGACTGACACATCCGCCTGTTGACCTTGGCCAAGTCAGGTCTCCAGGCTTTATGAAATGGAGATGAAGACAGTTATCTTCTCGTATGGTTTGGAGTAAAAACCTGTGGTGTGCTTGTTAAATAGTCAAGTGCATTGAAGATAAGATGACTGGTTCATTTTGGTCATCATAGTTATTAAGTATTCCTGAGGTAACGTAGTCATAGTACGTAGAAGGTGAATGACACCAGTGTGCTTAACAGTGTTCCCTCATCTTTCAACCCTTTAGGAAGAGCTATTGAAAGCCATTGCCTGTGTGGTGACAGCTTGCAGGTAAATGTTCTTTCGGTGAAGATGCTGTTTCTTAAACTGAACCCCAAAGCTGAAGTCTTTACTAACTGTCTGATGATTTTGTGTGGACCCTGTAGTGCAGAGCTGGAAAAGCCTGTGCCCAATCAGCCCAGTACAAATGAGATTCTCCAGGCTGTTCTGAAGGAGTGTTGCAAAGAGAATCTGAAATACAAGATCGTAGCAATTAGCTGTGCGGCGGATGTCTTGAAGGCCACCAAAGAAGACAGATTCCAGGAGTTTTCTGATATTGTCATACCTCTCATCAAGAAGGTAAGATCGCCTGTATCCCTCAGGTCTAGTTTAGATTTAAAAACTAAAATGTGAAAAGAAAGAAAAGGAGGGAAGATTTTCCTGGCATCCTCTTTACTTATTTTATTAGGATTAGTGTAGCTGCCAATAGCAGGAAATCCCAAAGTATCATGGCCTCAAACAAGGTAGAGTTTTGTCTGTCATGGAATAGTTGAGGTTTTGGTTCAGTACTTGGCTCTTCACCAGCTTTCAGCTCCGCCCTCCGTGGAGTGTGGCCACTGTCATCGTGGTCCATGGTGTCACCACCTTCCGGGCGGGTAATGGCCTAGGAGATGAAGAAAGGATGAAGGGTTGAAGTCGGCACATCTGTTCTCTCTCAAGGAGAGCTCTTGGATATTGCTGCATGGCCCGTGCACTTCTGTTTCCTCGGCCAGTCCTTAGGCAGCTAGCCGCAGCTCTGCTGCACGGGAGGCCAAAGAAGGCAATCCTCTAGGCGTCTCTTTGCTTCCATGGGAAGAGGGAAGAGAGAGTGGTTCTTTTTAAGCAAAGCAGAAAGATGGGTTTGTTGTAGGGGTTTCAACCTGCACTCTGGGAGACTGAAGGCTGAGGGGACAGTGATTTCCAGGAGTGAGTGTTGGGGTGAATGGACAGTCTCTGACCTAGTGGTGACCTAGTGGTGATATGCTCTGCCTTTTAAGTGTGTGCAGAAGCCACCCCAGGCTTCTGTGAGCGAGTACAGGGAGCTCAGTGGGCCACTGTTACTTGTCTCTGCCATATACTGAGGGACTTTGGTCAAGAAGACTTTGGTTTCATTTGGAAAATGAAGTACTCATTTGTAAAGGTTGGGTACTTGTTCAGAGAAAAAAAAAGTTAGGGCATATCATTTATTTATTTTTTTGTGTGAGACACGAAATATTTTAAATAGCATTTTTATTTCTTCTGTTGCTGCTAATCTTCAGGTTTCTTTGAACAGCAAGGCTGTTTAAATAATTTCTGTTACATAATGATAGTACATGGATTTGGGAGAGTTGGGTTTGCAATGGACTGTATCACGAGCTAGCTGGATGAGTCACTTCTCTGCATGTTTCCCTTTCTTATTAAGAAGGAGTTTGGATTAAGATGACTACCGAGTTCTTGCATCTTTAATTGATGACCATGATTCCAGTGCAAGCTTTTTTATGTTTTGTTTAAAATCCTACATATACAGGACTTTTTTCACCTTTCCTAACAGAGTCCTTTAAAGGATTTTGCAAATTTATTAGGTGTAGCATTTCTGTAACACATTTTTTTTACAAATAGGAAGACCTGTTGTAGAGAATTCAGCAATTAATTCTTGGCTGACATCTCCTCTGGTACCCTGATTGTTTTGCAGTACCCCTGTAACTTTGATGGAAAATAAGTTTTGCTTTCCCTTGCTTTGATGTACTCTAGCACTCGCCTGAAAGCTCTGGTGTTCAGACAAGCAAAAATGAAGATGAGAATGAGAAGGAGAAGGAGCTGCAGCTGGAGTGTCTGCTGGGAGCCTTTGAGAGCCTTGGCAAAGCCTGGCCCCGAAATGTGGAGACCCAACGTAAGCATACTTGCTGTGTATTGGAAGCATTTTCCAAAAGACAGATTTGTTAAGTGGCCTTACCTCTTGGTATTACATTGAGGACTGCAGCGGGAGTCCATGTTATTGACACTGTTAGGACTCCTAAATTTTGCTTGATAGGTACAAGTAGGGAATTCTATAAAAAAGGTGACACACATCCCAAAAGGAATGTCCGTCCATTCATTTGCTAGTTATTGAGGGGAGGGCCAAGGCCTTTGAGAATGAAACTGTTCCACACTGGCTTCTTATGCACATCTGCAATTTTCGGTTTCTGTTGCTTTATAGTGGAAAAGAACTTATGGTTTCTTTTTCTTTTTTTTTTTTTTTAAGATTTTATTTATTTGACAGACAGATCACGAGTAGGCAGAGAGGCAGGCAGAGAGAGAGGAGGAAGCAGGCTCCCTGCTGAGCAGAGAGCCTGACGCAGGGCTTGATCCCAGGACCCTGAGATTATGACCTGAGCCGAAGGCAGAGGCTTTAACCCACTGGGCCACCCAGGCGCCCGAATTTACAGTTTTTTATGAAACAAATCAAGTGCAACATTCTTCTAGATTTTTACCACCATACATCATTTATGAACCATACTAAATTTTACAGCATTTTAAAATAACTACTTTGTTGAGTTTTATACTCCTTTCTCATCAGTTAGCATAATACTAATTATGTAATTATCACAAGGGCAGTTGGCATAACATGTTTGGAATAAGATGTTGTCTCTTAAGGAGCCAACCAGTCACAGAAGCTTGTGTCCCGAGTTGAGTTCCTTGCCTCCAGAGTTCTTCTTTTTCTGGCTGTCACTCAGGGTATCTTACAGGAAAAAAATGATGTGGTTAAGATTCTGTGTTTGTACCTAGGAGTGAACAGTTACATAGGACCCTTGGGGCAGGTGGGGGTGTGGGTGGGTATTCCTGGCCAGGGAAATTTGGAAATTGGGCACCAAGTCATGCTGAAGTTTTTCTGACATTTCATGGCTTTAATGAAAGGCATTTGTTATTTTATTTTTTTCCTCTCTCCTACTCCTTTCTCTGTCCCTCTGTTCTTCTCTGCTCTAATATCTCTGTGTCCCTCATTTGCTCTGTCTCTTGTCCCTGCACACTCTCTGCCCTGATCTCCCCAGGTTGTTACCGTCAGGACCTGTGCAAGCTGATGTGTGAACGGCTAAAACTGAGCACGTGGAAAGTGCAGCTTGGAGTCCTACAGTCCATGAATGCCTTTTTTCAGGGGTAATTTCGTTTCGTAGTTCAGTTCTTTGTTTTGTCTCCCCCGCCCCTTTAGCGTTTTATAGCGAATCAGTGGAATTCTTTTATCTTAAAACTGAAAAGCTGCAGTGACGTTATAAAGTGATATATGCAGGTAGAAATTACTTGTGGCAGAAAGGTTCTAGAATGTTTCTTCATAATTAGCATTTGTATCTTGCTTTCTGATTTGTACAGATTAATGCTTTTGGAAGAAGAACATGCAGATCCTGAGGCTTTGGCTGAAATTCTCCTTGAAACTTGTAAATCAATCACATATTCTTTAGGTGAGTGTGGTGAGCTGGCGGTGATGAGTCCTAATTTTAAAGCTCGAGGAGTGAAGCTTCTAATATTCCCTCCCTGGTGCTCGGAGCTGGATTTGTGGAGCAGCTGCTAAACTCCTTCGTGTACCTGACCTGTGGCCTCGTGCTGTGCTGTATTATTCTGGAACTGTAATTCAGGATTTTAACCCCTAGATTGGGAAGACGCTTGTGATAGGTTGTTATGTTTTGACTTTTATTTGGAAATAATTTCAAACTTACAGAAGAGCTGCAGTTATAGTACATGTAATGCCTGTATATCCTTTACCCAAAGTCACCTGTTACTGTTCTGTCCCAGTTACTTCATCATTTGTACTTCTCTGTACATACCTTTTTCTGGAACCATTTGACGGCATGTTGCTGACGTCATGGGCTTTGGCTCCTGAGCTCTTCAGTGCGCCTGCTCTGTGCCGTCTCAGTACAGTGACCGGCCATTGGGCGTTGGACGCAGGCACAGTGGCCTTAGTCAGATTTGTGCCATTCGATTCTACAGTGTTCTTTTACAGACTTTTCCCCCTTCCCCTTCAGTCAGGAATCCAGGATTATTTATTGAATTGAGCTGTCGTGTCTTTTTAGTTTCCTTGAATCTAGGATACTTCCTCAGCCTTCCTTTATATCACGTGACTTTGGCAGTTTTGAACAAAAGTCTCCGCCCTCCCTCCTCCTGCCTTTCAAAAACTAGAATGTTTCTTATTTGGTGTTTGATGTCTCCTCACGATTAGATCCAGGTTCTGAGTTCCCGGTTGGGATACTCCGAAAGCGAGGCTGTGTCCTCTCACTTCAGGAGGCACAGTGTGTTCATCTGCCCTGCTTGGCAATGCTCATTTTGATTACCTGGTCAGGGTACTACTCGGTTTTCTTTATTGTGTAGTCGCTCTTTTTCTCCCTTGTGTCTGACAAGCGCCTGTGGGAACACACTTGTGGGCCATTCAGACGCCCCGCTCCTCTTCTGAACGGTCTAGCCAGCCATCAGAGAGAAGATGCCCGAGACTGTGCGGATGCACTGCTCTTCTTCAGAACACCCTCTTTAGACTCAGCGTGCATCCGTGGTTCTTCCCTGAACCAGTGTTCACCAACGTGCTTTTTCTAGCTCTGGTGCTTTCTTGTTCTCTACCGCCTGGTAGTCGGCACCCTCTTGTAAACAAGATCCCACCTCTCCCTGCCTCTTCATTTGTCTGTTAATAGTATGATTTGTGGATTTTCTCCCCGCCTCCACTGGTTTATAATTAATTATTTTCCTTAATTTTTTGCTCTAATTGTTCCAGATTTGGCCAGTGGAAGATCCTTTAAGCTGATTCCTATGTCTTACTGGCAGGTCACTGTCATCCTCTTAGGCACCTCTGTACTTGGTAGCGTAAAAAGATGTTAGAAGCTCACCCTGTGCTTTCCTTGTCTCAGGTTTGGCTGTGTATTAATTTTTTCCGTAGACAGTCTTACCCTGCACTAGGATGGATACCACAGAAGCCTATTTCAGTTGCAACTCTTGGAGGTAACATGCCTTTGAATAAAAAACTGGCCGCTGAGGCTCTAGTCTTTGCAGGGTCTCAGCCAGCTGTCCCTGATTGCCTTCAGCCCTTGGGTTGTGTACTGTTCTCTGATAAAATGAGGAAGTCCTGCAAACCTACAAACCTTTCTGAGGTCTCATGTGATGGCAGCTCTGTGTTTGAGATAGTGTCCTTTGATTTCTCACTTCTAAAATGGTCCTTTAAGTATTGCCATTTGTTGTGGTGATTGGTAGATTGGGCTGGCAGTTTTCTGTTTTAAGTAAGGACTGTGGACAGGTAACACAAGTATATGATGATAATCAGCAGAGTGAAGCTTACTTAAGGACAGGTATACCTTTCCCTGAATTTGTAATTTCTGAATTTCTTTCTTCCAATAACACTAACTTAATCTTGGAGGTTCTGTTGTAAGGCTTATAAAGCAAATAATTTGAATATCTGATTTTCCTCTTAGAAAATAAGACCTATTCATCTGTGAGAACAGAAGCTTTATCTGTGATAGAATTACTGCTTAAAAAACTTGAAGGTGAGTTCTTTTTTTTTTTTCTAAATTAACATATAATGTATTATTTGCCCCAGGGTTCAGGTTTGTGAACCGTCAGGCTTACACACTTCACAGCACTCACCATAGCACATACCCTCCCCAATGTCCATCACCCAGCCACCCCTTCCCCACCACCCTCCCAGCAACCCTCAGTTTGTTTCCTGAGATTAAGAGTCTCTTACGGTTTGTCTCCCTCCTGATCCATCTTGTTTCATTTTTTTTCCCTCGCTTTCCCCCGTGACCCCCTGCCCTGCCTCTCAAATTCCTCATATCAGAGAGATCCTATGATAATTGTCTTTCTCTGATTGACTTATTTCGCTTAGCATAATACCCTCTAGTTCCATCCACATCATTGCAGATGGCAAGATTTCTTTTTTTTTTTTTTAAAGATTTTATTTATTTGACAGATCACAAGTAGGCAGAGAGGCAGGCAGAGAGAGAGGAGGAAGCAGGCTCCCTGCTGAGCAGAGAGCCTGACGTGGGGCTCGATTCCAGGACCCTGGGATCATGACCTGAGCCGAAGGCAGAGACTTTAACCCACTGAGCCACCCAGGTGCCCCACCTTTTTTTTTTTTTTTTTTTAAGATTTTATTTATTTATTTCACACAGAGAGAGAGAGAGATCACAAGCAGGCAGAGAGGCAGGCAGAGGGAGAGGGGGAAGCAGGCTCCCCATTGAGCAGAGAGCCCGATGCGGGGCTCGATCCCAGGACCCTGGGATCATGACCCAAGTCGAAGGCAGAGGCTTAACCCACTGAGCCACCCAGGCGCCCCAAGATTTCATTATTTCATTTTTGATGGCTGCATAATATTTGTGTGTGTGTGTGTGTGTGTGCATAATATTCGTGTGTGTGTGTGTGTGTGTGTGTGTGTGTACACACACACACACAGCACATTTTGAAGGTGCGTTCTTAATTACTCTGATTAGAGGAGGACCAGAAAGCCAGGATACTTTATGGCGTATGTTTTAGAAATTTTTTCCTGTTTTTGTTTTTAGTAAATGTATACTCTGAAATATAAATTAGTACATGAACATGTGAGTGAGCTCTATAAAGCTAAAACCTTTAAATTTTATTCACTGTTTAAATTTGGTACTCTTTCATTTTATATACTTTTAATGTATTATGAAGCTACAGTTATGTTGAAATAAAATTGTTTTGTCTCTACCGTGACTCCTGATGTAATCTGGGGGACTTCCAGTCCGTGGCTGACAGGAGTACAATGAGGTTCCCGGTACCCATGTCAAGAAACAGAGTGACACCCTGAAGAGTGGGGTTGGGAAAACATTTTAACACTTACCTACCCAGCTCATCAAATCTGACAGCAGTTTGCTTAGTCTTACTTTTTTTTTTCCTGTTTTTTTTTTTCTCCAAATCTTTTATCAAGAGATAGATTTCTTCTAATGATAAAAGAAAACTGCTCTCATTTTTCTCCAGTGAGGTATTTCAAACGGAGGCCACTTTTTTCTCTCTCTTTTTTAATTATTCTAATTTTAATTATTCTAAACCTATAGATTAAGAATGGAGAAGATGCACCTGTTTTCTGTAGAGTCTTGTATATTTGCTATTTCTATTTCTCTCTCTCTGCTTAGCAATTAAAACACTCCTCTTAAGGTTCCATGATATGGACGAATGTATTCTAGAGGAGGAAAAGGAGGGTAACCAGCAAAGCAACTTGCTTGAAACCTTATCACTAGAACGTTGCAGAACCTTATAAACAGGATTTAGGACCTGGTATACTTTCTGAGTTTCTAGAATTTTGAGTATGTGTATAGATCTCTGGTGCTTTAAAGAAAGGAGTAATACAGTCTTTTTGGACGGACTTGGCAATTATGAAATTTATTTGAGATTTTTTTACTGAGCATATTTTATAAAGAGGTTTTTTTTTTTTAAGATTTTATTTATTTGTCAGAGAGAGGGAGAGAGAGCGAACGAGCACAGGTAGACAGAGAGGTAGGCAGAGGGAGAAGCAGACTCCCTGCCGAGCAAGGAGCCCGATGTGGGACTCGATCCCAGGACGCTGGGATTATGACCTGAGCCGAAGGCAGCTGCTTAACCAACTGAGCCACCCAGGCGTCCCTATAAAGAGGATTTTTGTATTGTTAAATGGCTTTTTTGTTACTGTGCCCTTTGCCCTGATATCTCCTCCCTCCCACTGGCCTTCAGCAAGCCTAGATTCTCTTTGTCACAGCAGTACGGGGGGTGGGGGCAGAGGATGAAACTCCCTGACATGCATTAAGACAACTACTGAACCTGTTCTATCCTGAACTGTTATCGGGGGTTGCTTTATATTTATTTGGGGGATAGGCTATTTGGAAGGAAAGCAGAAAGACTAGTTTTAGGTTTTTTGCTTGCTTGTTCTATAAGGATTCTATTCTTCTTTTTCCATTCAGAATCTAAACAGTGGGAAAGTTTGACATCTGAGTGCAGAGTGCTCCTAATTGAGTCTTTAGCTACTATGGAGACAGACAGCAGACCTGAGCTGCAGGAGAAGGCATCATTACTGAAGAAAACACTTGAAAATCTGGAATAAATTAGAAGGGGAAGAAAGAAACAAGTGCCATGTTCATTGGGGGTTGAAATGGTGGTATTCTTTGAAAAACCAAGTGGGCAAAAGTAAAGATTAATCTGTAGCATGCATCATTCCTTGGCTGAAATAAAAAAAAATGCCTTAAATTTTGCTCATTAGCTTTATTTTATTTGATTTTTAAAAATGTCTGGGCCAAGTGAGCTTAATAGGACCTTGAATGTTTGAGAGGTAGTTGTTGGTGAAATGGATGGAAATAGTTAAGAAAAGAATTAAAGCTGTTACTACAGCAGTAGGCAGAGCTGCAGAGCAAGCTGGATAAAAGTCTTAGAACTGCATCCAAATTAAATAGTTATTTCTGGAAGGGACTCTCTAACTCACTTAGTTTAACCCCCTTGCTTTATGCCTGAAGAAGAAGGTAGGAGATGACATAGCTTCCGCCCTGCAGCCTGGCCTGGGCTGGGCCCCACGTGTTAGCTGCCCTGCCCGGTGCTGCCCCTGGCCTGCCTGAGGAGCTCCTGAGATGAGGTGTGTCCCAACAGGCCACCCCCCACGGTACCTAAGTACCATGACCTTGAACACTGTCATTTGTTGAGATGATCAGCTTGTAGAGACTGATTGTTTAGCATCTTCACAGGTTGAGAGAGAGACTTCGGTCTCCATATGACAAGTCTGTTGTCCTTTTACAGGCAGATGAGACTACATCAGGATAAGACTGCTTGTTCTGTCTGTATCTGGGTTGCATATTTTGCACAAGCCAAATCAACAACAAAATCATAACCGCTCTGCTTTAGACCATTTGTAATCTCGAAACTGTGAAGAGGACTTAAAATTTTCCACCCATTTTTAGGCTAACAGTATGACTAGGGAATAGGAGGGCAGACATCTTAATTACCCATTTGGGAATAACGTGGTATCACTCAAACAGCTGCAGCTAGGGTTTCTTTCTTTCTTTTATACTGCTCATACCCCTGCCTAAGGGTGTAGGGGCCGCGGGGGGGAACCAAGTCTAACGCGAGTATTTGCAGTCAACTGAACGCTAGCTCGCCTTGGATTCCAAGCCCTGAATTGGTTGTACGGCCAATACTGAGTCCTTACTAGGCTTAGAACTAGCGTGGAAACTCCATGGTTATTATTTCTGGTGGTCTCTATACACCATTGTATTGACTGTGACCATAAGAAAAATAACTTCTTACATCTTTTTAAAGAAAAAAAAAATTATTTTTTAAATTTCTTTTTAGTGTTCCAGAATCCATTGTTTATGCATCACACCCAATGCTCCCCGCAATCCGTGCCCTCCTTAATACCCACCACCAGGCTCACCCAACCCCCGACCCCCCTCCCTCCAAAACCCTCAGATTGTTTTTCAGAGTCCATAGTCTCTCATGGTCTTCAGCTTCTTACATCTTGACTCAGAATTTTGTGTGTGTGGTGTGTGTGTGTGTACGAATATAAAACTGAAATATGTTGTGAAATAATACTCTTCACTTGATCTTAGCCAAAAGGCTGAGAAGCGATGATAATACATACTCTTAACTATGTGTAATGTACTTTGATTCCCTGCTCCCCACCACCATTTTAAATGCTCTTCAGACCCACTAACTTCTCCTGACTCATAAACAGAGATTACAATGCGCAGTTTGAGAAAACACTGCCATAGATATTGCTTGGACTTGGCTGGATGTACTACGTTCTGGGGTTGTTTCTGATTTGGAAAGGGGGTTTCCTATGAAAATCTAGATGTTTGATTATCAAAACATCCTCTTAGATGGGGGTAAATATAATTGTGGGTTTTAGTAGCATTATGAGTTGTAAGGAGCTTCTTACGGACTTCATTTCAGAATGGCTTGTGCTTGGGGGGGGAAATGCACTTTGGCTATTTTTCAGAAAGCATGTGGCCTCATAGAATTTGGTGTTTTCCAGATCAGTATTTCCCTCTCTGCTGAGAGCCCTCTGACTTCGATTTACAGACCCTGGAATACGCCTCCGAGGCAAGAATGCTATGCAGGTTGGCTGTTTTCAGAAAGTAAAGGGTCTGAGGGCAAGAATAGTGCTCTTTGTCCATATGGAGTGTTTCACCTCATCAGGTTTTATGCTTTTTAAACTCTTTGTTATTTACTACTGGGAATTCCCCACGGTGCTGACACTTGAACCTTTATGTGCAGTGCCGTTCAGTTCATTCATTGTCGCTCTCTGTAAGCACAATTCCTTTTTACTCTCCTAATGCCTTCCCCTGGACCAGCCAAGTCACTGGCACGACTGGTGAGGTGAGATCCTGGTGTCCTGCTGCAGCTCGTGTTGGGTGGGCACTTACTTGTTAAAAGGGTTGATAACTGAGAGTTTGTCATTATGGGATGTTGATACTGGTGGACAGACGGCAAGAGGACCCACGCATGTTTGTGTCTCTGGCCCTCATTCTCCAAAGCTCTCTGCTACTGATTTTTATTATTTTTTCTCCGGGACCCTTCAGTGCTACTTGTCATACAGGCATCTGATTTAGAGAGCCTAATTACTGAACACCTTATTCTTGAAATGAGTGCACTGGATAGAGCTTCACTAATTTATTGGTATGTGACAAGGAGGGACCTGAAGTTCGGCAGCTGGAAATCAGATAGAGTCCATTTACAACTGCCTGTGACGGTTTACCCGGCGGTAAGACTGACAGGTGCCAAGCCATTGCTCTCCCCTTCCATCCTTCCCTCGTGTATGTGGTAATGGAAGAAAGAAGAAAGATGTGACCTTGTGGATCTGTGCTCTAGTGGCGCCTGCCCTGTGCGAACACTGCCTGCCCTTCGGGGGGGTGGGTGGTGCATTTCTGCCTGCTGCTGCCACAATCTATCTACTCATGCTGCTTGTCAAGTACAGGGAGTATTCTGACACTGGAACTCATTATAATGTACAAGCCGCTGTTAAATGGATGTATATGTAACAGATTTTTGTATTTTATATGCAAAGTCTTCATAGAATCCTTTGCAATACGTGTGGAGCTAGTTAAACCTGTGATCATCCTATTGGAAAGGAAAATCCTACCCATGCCCGGGAAGATACTAAGTGGTAAATTAAAGCTGCATGATCAGTTCTTTTGAAGGAGCGCCTTGATTTTTACTGGTTCCCTAGGAAAACAGTTCAACTTCCAGGGAATTGCCTGGTGACACTCTAAGAACTGAAAAAGGCCCTATTGCCTGCCATATCTTGAGCTCCCTCTCCTAAGCGGACGTTGTCGGATTAACCGGAAGTCCCAGAGCTAAGCAGGAACAGAGGCAGGACACATGGAAAACGGCAGTCAGATACTTGGAGAGAGGTCATTGGTGAAAGATCATTCACTCATTCATTCATGTATATTTTTGAGAAAAGTAAAGATGAACACATAGAAGCAGGCAGTTCTGCTTTTGCCCGAGACCGACAGACGTGGCTGTGGACACAAAACGTCAGCCGGTGCTGTAAGCTGCCAGACAGGTCTTGACATTAGGGAAAAGAGGCTGGAGAGTCCCCTTGCCTTGTCTGCAGTCGCAGCTAAAAAGCCCATGTCGCTCCCTTCTGCATCCTTTTCCCCTAAATGCAGGTTCCAGTTTGTTGGACTAGATTAAAAATTGTGTCATTCTTTTTTTGAAGTGGAAGATCATAATGCTACAGAAAAATCGGAAACAATTAGCTTTTCCAGCAATGCCGGTTTAAAAATTTAAGTTTTTCTTTGTCTTAAGAAATGACACATTGCTTTTACATTTAGGGACCGTTGATGAAGTTGCCTTTAAAATGCAAAGGACAGGGAGAAAACAGGTAATGGTTGAAGGATACCTAATTTTTATGTGGGTGTTCCTGAAAAGAGTATTGGGTTTTAGCGGTTAGATACATAATTCTATCATGCTACTTTTGATTCCAGACCTGTCTTCAAATACAAAATCTCTTCTAAACACCAGTTGAAGCAAACTTTTTTTTTTTTTTGAGTATTTGTTTTATCTCAACACTATGAGGATTTCCACTGTTTTTAACCTCCAACATTTCCAGTGTGATAACGGGTCTTTTAAACTGTTGTTTCGGGGCGCCTGGGTGGCTCAGTGGGTTAAAGCCTCTGCTTTCGGCTCCGGTCATGATCCCCAGGGTCCTGGGATCGAGCCCCACATCAGGCTCTCTGCTCTTTGGGGAGCCTGCTTCCCCCCCCCCCCCGCCTACTTGTGATCTCTGTCTCTCAAATAAATAAATAAAATCTTAAAAACAAAACAAAACAAAAAACTGTTGTTTCCCTGGATGTCTTTTTTTTCTGGCTTCTTCCATGATTTTCTTTATTTTTGGATTTCAGCACTTTATGATAAGTGAAGGTGTACTTTTTGGGGAGATATTTATCCTGTTAGAGGTTTGCTTATATTTTTGAATTTCTAAATTTTTAAAAACATTTTATTTATTATTTATTTGACAGAGATCACAAGTAGGCAGAGAGGCAGGCAGAGAGAGAGGAAGGGAAGCAGGCTCGCCGCCAAGCAGAGAGCCCGATGCGGGGCTCGATCCCAGGACCCTGGGATCATGACCTGAGCCGAAGGCAGAGGCCTTAACCCACTGAGCCACCCAAGTGCCCCTGAATTTCTAAATTTTTATGCTTCACCAAATTTGGGCTATTTGGGGCCATTATTATTATTTTTTAAAGATTTTATTTATTTATTTGTTAGGGAGAGAGAGAGAGAGAGCACAGGCAGACAGAGTGGCAGGCAGGGGCAGAGGGAGAAGCAGGCTCCCTGCCAAGCAAGGAGCCCGATGTGGGACTCGATCCCAGGGTGCTGGGATCATGACCTGAGCCGAAGGCAGCCGCTTAACCAACTGAGTCACCCAGGCGTCCCTTGGGGCCATTATTTACTCAAAAGTCTTGTTTGCTTTTTTCTGTGCTATTTGCTCCCTTTTCTCTTCTTGGGACTCCAATTAAAGTTATGTTAATCATTTGATACTGCTCTGGGGGTGCCTGGGTGGTGGCTCAGTCGGTTGATTGTCTGCCTCTTGATTTCAGCTCAGGTCATGATCTCATGGGTCCTAGAATCAACAGTCCCCCCACCCCGCCCTGTCCTGTGTGGCTCCTTGCTCAGTTGCTCAGTGGGGAGTCTGCTTCAGTATTCTCT
Organism: Taxidea taxus jeffersonii; assembly: GCA_003697995.1. Taxonomy (NCBI): domain Eukaryota; kingdom Metazoa; phylum Chordata; class Mammalia; order Carnivora; family Mustelidae; genus Taxidea; species Taxidea taxus. Next base: position 22,090 of record ML107213.1, read on the forward strand.
CTCTCTCCATCTCCCTCTGCCCCTCCTCCCCACTTGTGCTCCATCTGTCTCTCTCAAAAACAATAAAATCTTAAAAAAAATTTGATACTGTTCTATAGATCTTGGAGGCATTTAAGAAAAGATCCATATTTAAGTTCACTGACTTTGTTTGCTAGGTCCATTATGATATTAAAGACCATCCTGTGAATTTTTATTTCAGATTCTAAGTTTTAAAATTTCTGGGTGCCTGGGGGCTCAGTCATTAAGCATCTGCTTTTTGGCTCAGGTCATGATCCCAGGGTCCTGGGGTGGAGTCCCACATTGGGCTCCCTGCTCAGCAGGAAGTCTGCTTCTCCCTCTACTCTTGGCTCTATCTCTCTCTCAGATAAATAAAATCTTTAAAAAAAAGTTTTAAAGTTTCCATTTGATTCTTTTTTATATTCTTTTCCTAATATTTCCAACCTTTCATTCATTATGAGCTTAGTTTTAAAGTTCACAAAGCATACTTATAATAATTGCTTTTAAGTTCTTGTCTGATAGTGACACATCTGGGTCATTTTGGGTTAGGCCTCTGTTGATTGTCCCCCAATCCCCCCCACCCCCACTGCCCCACTTTTTCCTGGTTCTTTGTATGTTCCCTGTTCTGGGATTATATCCTGGACATTGTGGATGTTATGTTGTGGAGAATCTGGATCTATTAATCTATTAAATACATTCCTCCAATGAGGTGCTTTGCTTTTAGTATGCAATTAATAGGCTGAGACTCAAACTGCAAACGATCTTTCTTTGGTGGGTGGCAGTTCGGATGTCCCTTCAATTCTTTTTTTGCCCCCCCAGCAAAGCTGTTTGCAATCTACTCTGCAACATGTGTCTTTTCAGAGGTGCCAGAGACTTGGGCAGAGTTTACGCATAGAATGTGGAGCTGCCCACTCTGCCTTTTTTCTTTACCGAATTGTCCCGTCCCTCTCTGTCTCTGGCTCTGCCTCCCTCAGGCCGGAAAGAAGTGGTTTTCAATGAAAACCTCAGCTCTTCTTGGTCCCATTTTGGCTGTGTTTCACTTTGGACAGAATCCCTAAATCCAGGAAGCTCACTGTGTGTTGATCCCTTCCATATTTTAGCTCTCTTCTAAAATCTGCCTTTGTTGACTCTGGGGAGCCCTAAGAGAATTGGTTTTGGTAGTTTGTCTAGAGTTTATAGTTGTTATATTATGTAGGAAGGTCAGTTTTCTGGGCAATTTATAAATTACATTAAACTAAATATACTAAAAAAAAAAAAACAAAAAACAACTAAATATACTCGTCCCATATGACCCAGCAGTCATACTCTTTGGTATTTACACACACGATCAAAAAGTTATGTCCACCCAAAAACCTGCACATGGGGGTTTATGGCAGCTTCATCCATAATTTCCAAGACTTGGAAGCAACCAAGATATCATCTTCAGGAGGCTGAATGGATACATTAACTGGAACATCCAGGGATGGAATATTATCCAGCACTAAAAAGAAATGAGCTGTCAAGCTCAGAAGAGACAAGGAGGGAACTTAAATGCATGTTACTAAGGCAGAAAGATCTGAAAGGGCTACATACTTTGATTCCAACCACATGACATTCTGTAAAAGACAAGACTATGCAGACGGTAAAAAGATCAGTGGTCACCAGAGAGGAGTAGGGAGGGAAGGGTAAACAGGTCCGAGAATTTTTAGGGCGGGGGGGAAACTCTTCTGTATGATACTACAAGGACGGTGTGTGACACCACAGTAAATCCTCACGTAAACTCTGGACTTTGGGTGATGATGATGCATCAGTTTAGGTGCATTGATTATAACAAATGTCTGACAAATGTTGATAGTGGAGGAAGTTGTGCTTGGGGGCAGAGGAAATACAGCAAATCTCTGTACTTTGTGCTCAACTTTGCTGTGAACCTAACACTGCTCTCTAAAGTTAAAAAATAAGTTATGTTTTAGATAAATCAGGTTTTTATAGGTTTATTTTGGATTACACAGGTAATAAATGCTTTTTGCACATGTAACAAAACTTTTTAAAGATGAAAAGAAAGATCACCTATATGCAACTATCCAAAGACAGTATCTGTTAATTTTTAAAAATTATTCCCTTTTTAAAAATTTTGTAGAGAGGGAGAGGGAGGGGCAGAAGGAGAGAGAGAATCTTAAGTTGGCTTCATGCCCAGCATGGGGCCCAGTTCTGAGATCATGACCTGAGCCCAAATCAAGAGTTGGATGCTTAACCGACTGAACCACCCAGGCATCCAGTATCTGTTAATATTTTAATGGCTACCATTCTGGGAATAAGAGCAATGACATAATTATTAATAAAATAATGAAATGTCATTGATTTTTAATTAAATGTGTTTAGTGTTAGGCTACTGTTGACCTTCTGATGCTCCATTAGGAGGAAGATGTGCTCCTGGACATCAGCTGACAGTGGGTAACAAAACAGTGGAAAGGGAAACCATGGTTAGGGGAGGACACAGCCTGTCACAAACATCACCCTTCCATAGTCTGAATTCCTGGCCCAGACATCCATGAGATAAAAGAAAATGCCAGCTGTTTAAAGGCACTAAGTTTTGATGACTTGTTATGAGGCAATAGACCACTGATACTTCTGAGAGGAGTTGAATTTCCATATCATGTTGGAAAATCATTCGGCACTAGCTACTGAAGGTGACTTAATCATGTTCTGCCAGTGTTTTCGCTCCTAAGTATAGACCCATCAGAAGTGTGCACACACATACCCAAATACATACACATGCAGGGTTATGCCACATTACTTGAAATAGCCCAAGAGTGGAGACAGTTCAAATATCTCACAATAGAACAGCGGATAAATAGTGTTCTGATCATGAAATCGACTATGATGCACCAGTACAGATGGGCCAGCTGGAGCCACACACGTCAGCTTGGATCTTGCAAGCACACTGTGGAGGGAAGGGAGCCAAACACACCAGAACACACACTGCACGACGGCACAAAATCAGCAGGCAATGTTCTACATGCACTTGAGAAGGACGCGCATGTGCATGTTGTTGGGTGGGGTGTTCCAGAAATGGTGTTCAGGCTATTTGTTTTACAGTGCTGTTCCAGTCCTCTCTCCTTGAGAGGCTGCCTAGTTGTTCTATGAATTATTGAGATCTGTGTATGTTAATGTCTTCAACTATTACTGTTGAATCGTCTGCTTCTCCCTCTAGTTCTGCCAGGTTCTGTTTCTTTTAGGGCTCTCCCCCCCCCCCCAAGATTTATTTATTTGAGAGAGAGAAGAGAGACAGTGAGGGAGAAAGAGAGAGACAATGAGCAGGGAGAGGAACGAGCAGACTTGGAGCATGAAGCCCAACACAGGGCTCAAAGGGCTCGATCCCAGGACTCTAAGATCACGAGCCAGGCCAAAATCAAGAGTCGGGACTCTCAACTGACGGAGCCATCCCGGTACAGCTGGGGCTCTGTTCTTTAAGTGCCTCTTTAGGTATTTACATTTGTTATATCTTCTTGATGGATCGACCCTTCTGTCAATATTAAGCACAGGCCATACTTTCCTGTTCCTTTGCACGTGTCATCACTTTTTGTTGAAGACTAGACATTTAAGTAATATTATGTGGCAACTCTGGAAATCAGATTCCCCTCATTCAAGAGTTTTTGTTAGTGCTGTTTTCTTTTTTAGTGATTTCCTGAACTAATTCTGTGAAGTCTCAATGCTTTATTGTATGTGACCACTCAAGGCTCTGCTAAGTTAGCTTCATGGTTGGCTAGTGATACACCCACAATTTCTCCATTCTGGTAGTTTCTCTTATTCCTCCATCACCTGAAGCTCTGTTACTCAGGACTGCTGTGTTTATAGGACTTCAACTGAAATTCTGGAAGAAGTAGAGAATAGCTAAGACCAGCCAACAATCTAAAATTCAGTATGACATACCAGTATTTAAAGAGATCTTAGCCTTCCCTGTTACGAAATATTTCTCATTGACTAGTTTCTCTGGATTTCTTTTAGTTCTCAAGGTTTCTAGGCTCTTTTCGTAATTCTCTCTCCAGTCTCCTCTCTTCCGGTGTTCCTAACCCCTTCTGAAGAAGCCAGGATTGAACTTTACAATCCTATAACTTTATTTTTAAATAGAATAATTTAGTACCCTTTATGATAGTCTTTTCCTATTTACCTAAGCCTGGGCCCTGCTTTCACAAGGAAACAGCCTTGTGAAAGAGGTGTTTTTTGTTTGTTTGTTTGTTTTTTAATAAAAGAACCACATTAGCAGGAGATGAGATAATTATGCCACTCCTTGGAACAGTGGGAACAGTGAAGTGGCTAGAGTCAGTTTTGCTATTAAATAGCAGTTTTTAAGTTCTTTTGTTTGGTTTTGTGAGAAATGATTCTGTAAGCATCTTTCATCTCTATTGTCTTTTATAGAAATTTCTCCTGCTTCAATTTTGAAGGTATCTCTTTAATATAGTAATTTTGTGTCTTACAAAAAATATTATTATTATTATTATTATTTTTTTTGAGAGAGCGATAGAGTGGGAGAGGAGCAGAGAGAGAGAGAGAGAGAGAGAGAGAGAGAGAGACTGACTCTTAAGCAGGCTCCATGCCCAGTGCTAAGCCCAGCACGGGGCTTGATCTCATGATCCTGAGATCATGACCTGAGCCAAAAGCAAGAGTCAAACGCTTAACTGGCTGAGGCATCCAGGCGTCCTTCAGAAAAGAATTATTTTTGTTTATTGATTATTTTTGTCTAGAGTGGACTCTAGATTTTGCATCTGGATTCATTTAGTTTACTGGTTATGTCACTACTGTTATTAAAATTGTATTGTTCCTTTCATGTAAGTTAACTGTTTTTGTCAGAGTCATTCTAAGATTTCTCATAATTTTAATATAATTGATAATGATATCTTTTTCTGGTCACTTTATCTTCCAACTAGCTACAAGAAAATTACTGATTTTTATTTATCTGTTATTAGTTTACTAAACTATTGCTGGGGAACAGTTTTAATTGGATCTCTTCTTTTTAGATATAAAATCCCATAGTTTGCAAGTGATAATGTTATCTCCTTTTCTCCAATATCAATGCCTATTATTTCTACTCAGTATCTCATTGTCAATCTTCTAGCAAAACTATTGTTGCATTGTTGCCTGGTGATTGATTTACTGTGAGCACTGACATTTAGGAGAGTAGAGTTTCAAGATGAATCCTATTAAAACTGGGAAGTCATTAACTCTATATTGTTCCCTGTGCTTTACAGTCAACCCCATTGGGTGTAGCAGGTTTAACTAGTTCAAGCTTATTATGAATGGGCCATTCTATCCCATTATCCCCAAAATGTCATCCTACAACTTAATTAGCTCGATTGTTAATTCTTACATTATTCGGTCTGTTTGCTACTTCTTTTCTAAGAAGGAAAAAATCTGCTTATTCATGTGGTATGACCAAGTCCTCCTGGTTGTTCTTTATCTGGTGTAACCATTCACCCTTGGTGATCCGGAGTGTGTGAACTTCCTAAGGACACAGGAAAGAGGAAGTGCACACCTTGCAAAAAGAACGGGGTAACAAAGGTACCCGCTGTCCATGCACAACTAAACTCCCCCCGCCCCCACAGGATCCAGTTCATTCTGACTCACTCGGGAAGGTGGTCCTGAGGGTGGCAAGTGCCACCCGACCACAGGGCAAGGGCCCCTGCTGCCCAGGGTGAAAAGCACAGGCTGGGACTGGGTCACGGCCACAGGACACGAGCACCCCAGCAAGTGAGGCACAGGGTCACATGACATCCACCACGAGACACAAGCAACGTGACTCATGAGTCGGCTTGTGGACAGTGTGCACACATTCACAGGCCAGAGACACCCCCTCCTCCGCTGGACACACGGACACCATGGTGGTATCATACAGACTAACAGGACACACGGCCCCGCGGGACACGTGGACTTGATGGCCGCAGAAGTCGACCCAGGTCACCAAGTGCACTGGGATGGTGAGGAGAGGATGTCGGGGCTGGTCTGGAGGCGCCTCGGGGCAGCGGCCCTCCAGCCCCTGGAGGCTGGTCTGTCTCTTCACGCAGCTTCCCGACCGGCTCGTAAATGATGAGCGCGAGGGCCCTGTCCAGGCCTACCCGGCGCGGGCGGGGGCCAGAGCCCTTGCCGAACGCCTCCAGCCCCTCACTCCTCAGGCTCTGCCAGCCGCGCACCCACCGGCTCGGCGTCCGCGCGCCCCACGTGGCATCCGGGTCTTGCTGGCGTCCGCGGGAGTGTTCCAGAAGCCGTTGGTTGCGCTGCGCAAGCTCTCAACGCCCGGCGCTAGGTCAGCGGGTTCCCGCGCGCGGCGGCGTGGCCCCTCGGTACCAGCTGCTCCGGGAGGTCGTGACGGAGCACCGGGTGGCCTGGGGGGGAGGGGGTGGTCCCTGCTTTGGCCCGCAGGCCGCGAGGCCCGCTAGGGCGCCTTCAGCCCTGGTTCGCGCACGCTCCCCCGCCCCGAGCGCGGCTCCGCTGCACTTCGAGGTGGGGCAGGGCCGGTGGTGGATGCACTTCACCCTGAAGGTCGGGTGGGGCGTGCGGCCACCTCGGGCCCCGCCGCGCCCGCGCGTGCCGCCCTGTGGTCCGTTGCGCCCCGCACGTGGTTGCGGCAGCCTCGGGGGTGGAGCCGCAGGCCGGGGTGAGGCCGCGGGACGACACCCCGGCTGCGCACCCCCGCCGCCTGCCGCCCGGGGGCGCCCCAGCTGCCTCCGCCCCGCTGGTCCCCGCCTCCTCCGCCTGCGGGGACCGTCGAGGCCCGAGACCCCCGGTGGTCGCCGCCCGGGACTTCGCTCCAGGAGCGGAGAGGCCACGTGCAGGGCCTGCCCCTCCGGAGCGCGTGGACTCTCTGACGGTAAGTTGGAGACGTTTTGCCCTGGAACACTCGCTGCTGAAGTATTTTAGAGCAAGGACGCTCTCCTACATCGATGCACTGTGGAGTTGGGAAGATCGGGAGGTTTCGCTCTGATGCAATCTGTTATCTAATCGACAACCCATATTCAGATTTCTTCTCTTGCCCCAATAACTTCCTTTAGAACTTTTTTTTTCCCCCCTGGTCTAATACTGAGTGCTGGGTCATGCATCGCATTTAGTTGTCCTGTTTACCTAATCTCCTGGACCATTTCTGAGGCTTTTTCTTTATTTCCTGATCTTGACAGTTTTGAAAGTATAGGCCGGTTATTTTCAGAATATCCCTTAATTTAATTTTGTCTGGTTTCCCCTCATGATTGGATTCAGGTAATGTATTTTTGATGGAAATATAATAGAAATGGTATTATGTCCATGGTATTAGAAAGCACATTGGAGTCCACTGGTCTCGTGGTTGGAGGTGTTAAGCTGGTTATCCTCCATGTCTCCCCGCTGGAAAGCTATTATTGCCTTGTTTTTGAAATTAATAAGTAGTTTGCAGTGCCATACTTTCACACCATGTAAATACCCAGTTTTCTCACCCAGCTTTTACTTATGACAATTATGATGCTTACATTTACCTACAATAACATTTTACCTGTTCTAATCTATTACTGTAACAACCTGTAATGATTTTCTAATGACATCATTCTTTTATATTTATTTTTTGGCATCCTGCCGTAAGGAAGAGTTTTCCTTACTTTCTTTCAGAAGAACTCATGCATTCTTATTTTATTCTCTGGATTATAATCTATGTTAACCATTATTTCATTTGATGCTCAACATATTTTGTCACAGATGTGGCCAGTGAGAGCCTCATCAAGTGGTTCCTGTGGCTGTTTTAAATAGTCCTGTCATTCTTTGCATACTTCTTGATATTCTAGTGCAGTACGCTGCTCTAGATCAGTCTTGTCCTTTTCCTGCTCCAGCTGTGAAAAGGGGAACTACATTTCATTTTAGGTGAGAATTGTGTTTAGAAACTAAGATCTGGGGGCTAGATCTGTCCATTGCTACTGAGGGCTCATTGCTTTAAGGCCCTCCTCAATATGTGTATTGAGTAAAATTTCTGATCAGTTGTTTAGGACAAGTGCTTTAAGAGGAAACTTTCTTCTCATAAACTCTGAAAACTGGGGAGTAGTTCCACAAATGAAAAAATGTGTATTTTAGAATTCTAGGGATGTCTTTTCTCTGTAGACTGTTAAATATTCTACTCTGTAATCATTCAAGAAAAAAATTTTTTTTTAAAGATTTTATTTATTTATTTGTCAGAGAAAGGGAGAAAGAGAGCGCAAGCACAAGCAGACAGAGTGGCAGGCAGAGGGAGAAGCAGGCTCCCTGCTGAGCAAGGAGCCCGATGTGGGACTCGATCCCAGGATGCTGGGATCATGACCTGAGCCGAAGGCAGCTGCTTAACCAACTGAGCCACCCAGGCGTGCCAAGAAAAAAATACTTAAAACATTTTTTAAAAATTTAAATTCAATTAATTAACATACAATATATTATTGGTTTCAGAGGTAGAGGTCTGTGATTCATCAGTCTTATATTATACCCAGTATTCATTACATCACATGCCCTCCTTAATGTCCATCAGCCAGTTACCCCATCCCTCTACCTGCCTCCCCTCCAGCAACCCTCAGTTTGTTTTCTATGATTAAGAATCTTTTATGGGGGGCGCCTGGGTGGCTCAGTGAGTTAAAGCCTCTGCCTTCAGCTCAGGTCATGATCTCAGGGT
>ML107213.1:30812-55894 GCA_003697995.1 Taxidea taxus jeffersonii
TACCCTCTAGTTCCATCCATGTCGCTGCAAATGCCAAGATTTCTTTTTTTATTTTTTTGATGGCTGAGTAATAGTCCGTTGTGTGTGGGAATAGAGACTTTGTTTTTATGAGTTCTTTGAAATTATTTTGGGAGAACTGTGGCACACTCTGTCTCAATTTTTAAAAGTTTGGTATAATTGGATCATTGGGACATTTTCCCTCAAGGATCTGAAGTTTCAAGCCTCTCTGTATTATAGCTGCTGAACTTTAAATTGCTCAGGGACAACAAGTATTCCCCCCAAACAACAGATGATTTAAATTTATGTAGTAAGTTGGTTGCTGTCCTTTGGCACTTTTAGTTATGGAGGTGACATTCAGTACTTTTGAAAGAAATGGATTGCAATGTTGATTTTTTTAATTTTTTATTCTTTTTTAAAGATTTTACTTATTTATTTGTCAGAGAGAGAGAGCACAAGCAGGCATAGTGGCAGGCAGAGGCAGAGAGAGAAGCAGGCTCTCCACTGAGTAAGGAGCCTGATATGAGACTTGATCCCAGGACCCTGGGATCATAACCTGAGCCGAAGGCAGCGGCTGAACCGACTGAGCTACCCAGGCATCCCCAATGTTGGTTTTTATATAATATGTTTAACATTTTAAGTATGGATACATTCATTCTTGCACATAGCTAACTTTATGAAGTTCATCATAAAACAATATTTGGGGTTGGCGACAGGGAATTTAGATGAGAGGACAACTTTTCTTGGCTACTATTTTTTTAAAGATTAAAAAAAAATTTTAAGTAATGTTTATACCCAATGTGGGGCTTGAGCTCACAACCTTAAGATCAAGAGTCTTGTGCTGTATGGACTGAGCCAGCCAGGTGCCCATATTTTTAAACAATAGGAAAATATCGAGTCTCTGGCAACTGGACTGATCTTTCATTCTAAAAAAATATTGTGTCTTTTTTGCTAGTCTTAAGAGTATTTCTCTCTCTCTCTCTTTCTCTCTCTCTCTCTCTCACACACACACACACACTTAGTTACTTTAAAATAATTTCTCTCTCGGGATGCCTGGGTGGCTCAGTTGGTTAAGCAGCTGCCTTCGGCTCAGGGCATGATCCCGGCGTCCTGGGATCGAGTCCCATATCGGGCTCCTTGCTCGGCAGGGAGCCTGCTTCTCCCTCTGCCTCTGCCTGCCTCTCTGTCTGCCTGTGCTTACTCGCTCTCTCTCCCTCTCTCTCTGACAAATAAATTTTAAAAAATCTTTAATAAAAAAAAATAATTTTTCTCTCTCTCTTTTTTAAAAAGATTGTATTTATTTGTTTGGCAGAGAGAGACAGTGAGAGAGGGAACACAAGCAGGGCAGTGGGAGAGGGAGAAGCAGTCTTCCCGCTGAGCAGGGAGCCTGATGCTGGGCTTGATCCCAGGACCCTGGGATCATGACCCGAGCTGAAGGCAGATGCTTAATGATTGAGCCACCCAGGTTCCCCTAAAATAATCTCTTAAAATAATATAATAAAATTTTTGTACAGAATTTGTTAAATATAAAATCTGGCAGAGAAATCCCTAAGAAATAACCTGTTAACTAAGAAAAGAGTAAGAACACCCTACTGTACTGATGTAAGAAAAATGGAGCTCTTGGGAGGAGAAGCAGAGACTCTGTGGGCTCAAGGACCGCAAAGGGAAGTCCTGCTGATAGGCATTCCCTAGAATACCAACAGTGTCCTGAGCGGGAGCTGATAACGTCTGAACCTACCATGCAAGCTGCTGGGGGGCTGATGAGTAAAACAGGAAACAGTGGAAGGGCTTGCCAGTAGGCTGGGAATGAGATACAGTGGGGGAGAAGTCATGGAGAATAATGTGATATAATGAAAAATGTTGGATAAATGCTACGCTCCTGCTCTAGGGGCATGATAGAAGATATTGCCCGTGACGTTATTACACCATCACCCTGTATGCCAGCTTTTGAAATATGGGAACTGGGAAGCAAATGATAACACTGGCTCACATGGAGAAACCAAGAAGGAACACCAAGAAGGAACACCGGTGATGAGAAAGTGAAGAGTGAAACATTGTAAGTAAACCGTATCATGGAGGAATCTGCCTGTGAGAGAAAGAGCAAAGGTAGGATGTGCCCAGGGAACAGGACGACAGCAGGGAAAGTTTCAGAAGGGAAGAACTAGGAGGGAAAGGAGAACAATTGAAGGTGATGAAGACCAGTATCAGTGCAGAAGCAAGGCACACATCTGTCTTCTTTCTGTTCACATGGAATGTAAGAAAACCAAACCATTCAGCGTCTTGTTTATAATTAGATGGTCTATAATCTTCTTTTCCAGGAGATTTTAAGAGAGTTTAAAAAGGAAGTTTCATTTCTGCATCTTTGAGATCTTTGTGGGTTTTAATATAGAAGGAGGCTATTGCCTAGGAGTAATATTCAGCACGACTTAAGTACTCACGAAGGTACAAGTCTCAGCAGTGAATGGGACCATACTGTGGATGTGTCGCTGTTTGAATAAGGTGGCTTATTTTGTGTGACTTGTAAACTGGCTTTTCAGTATCGTCAGAATTGGTCCTTATATGCTTTAAACAATGTCACCATTTCTGAGACAAGTGTGTGGACCTCCAAGCTGTTCACTGGGAAGGAAAGAGTATATTTAGACCAAGAGCTTCGTAGTCCCAGAACAAATTCATTTATTTGTTTCTTTCAGTATCCCTCCTCCTCTTCCACTGAAGATCATCACTGGTTTTTTGTTTTTTGTTTTTGTTTTTTTGTACAAACCTTGCTTTCTTTACTTCCCTTATCTGGCTTACTTTTCTAATCTGTGCTTAGTTTATTCAGTGTGCATTCCTGTTTTTTTGTTGCACGATACTTTCACATCTTTGCTGGAAAACTACCGAGTGCCAAGCATAGGAGAGCAGGCTGAGATCCAGGTATTAAATGTGTTTATTCTTGTTTTCAAGCTGAGTCTTTTCTAAATTTTGCTGTGGAAGAATCAACTTTTTATGTAGATCAAACCTGTTCAGAGTGCTGTTGCGCAGACCTGTTCATTCTCCCTCCCCCCCCCCCTTTAGGTCAATAGGTAAGTGCTGTGATTTCTGGTGGTAAAATTGTATTTATGATAGTGAAAATAAGTTTGAAAGTGTTTTCCTGATGAAACGAACTTGATGCTTGATCTATCTCTTTGTGTCTCAGATGAAATGGAGAGAGTACTATTAAATAACTACAGGTGCAAAAAAAGGAAATGCAAGGAGAAAACCTCACTGTTTGGAGCTTTTTTTTCCTAGAGGGTTTTTCTAGATACCCAACATTAGAGATTGTCCTCTTCGTCTTCAGCCTTGTGATGTTCCTGATTACCCTCTTGGGCAACAGCACTCTGATCTTGATCACTGTTCTAGATTCACGCCTCCAAAGCCCCATGTACTTTTTCCTTGGAAATCTCTCTTTCATGGATATTTGTTACACATCTGCTTCCATTCCCACTTTACTGGTGAACGTGCTGTCATCCCAGAAAACCATTATGTTTTCTGGGTGTGCCGTGCAGATGTATCTGTCCCTTGCCATGGGCTCCACAGAGTGCGTGCTCCTGGCTGTGATGGCTTACGACCGCTACCTGGCCATTTGCAACCCTCTGAGGTACCCCATCCTCATGAACAAGCAGGTCTGTGTGCAGATGGCCGCTGCCTCCTGGGTGACAGGTTGTCTGACCGCCCTGCTGGAAACCAGTTTCGCCCTGCGGGTGCCCCTCTGTGGGAATCTCATCGATCACTTCACGTGTGAGATCCTGGCTGTGCTGAAGTTAGCTTGCGCAGATTCACTGCTCGTGGACACGATCATGCTTGTGGTCAGTGTGCTCCTCCTGCCCATCCCAATGCTCTTAATTTGCATCTCTTATGTCTTCATCCTTTCCACCATCCTGAGAATCAGCTCAGCCGAGGGAAGAAGCAAAGCTTTTTCGACCTGTGGTGCGCACTTGACCGTGGTGATCTTGTATTATGGGGCCGCCCTCTCCATGTACCTAAAGCCTTCTTCCTCGAGCTCACAAGAAGTAGATAAGGTCATCTCACTGCTCTATGGAGTGCTGACCCCTATGTTGAACCCCATCATTTACAGCTTAAGAAACAAAGAGGTCAAAGCTGCCGTGAGAAAAGTGCTGGGCCAGATACCATTGTATCGAACACATGAAAGTCTCTGACTCGGGGGTGCGCTCCTGGCAGAATTCACCAGAAATTCTGCTCACCTTTAGAATGCTGATGTCACCCCAGCCCTATAATTTTACAGTTGGGACATATGTGCACACCGAAGTCATTGCCTGTGGATAATAGTAGGTTCCAGTTGGCCTTTGGCAATATTTTCTGTCTGCTATGTTTCATGGCTGGAGAAGCTTTGGTCTGTAACATCCTCCCACATTTGCCCCCTGAGCAGGCGTGGATTGAATTCAGTCGGTGAATTTTGGTGCCAGAAGAAATTGGTGTATGTTCTCTCCTTAGAGCTTTCTAGAATGAGGTGGGCATGTAAAGATACAAAGAAACAAATAATAGAGATTGGCCTTGATTATGCAAATGAGAAAATGAGAGAAAAATCAAAAGACTTGCCCAATGTTACATAGTTGCAGAGCTCAACCTGCAACCTTTTCCTCCAATTGTCTCCACGGAGCATATTCTGCTGCTGCTGTGGCCGTTCCCTCCTCACCCTTCCTCCTTCAAAACCCCGGTGGAAGCTCCTGACTTTCTGACTAAGGCCCCCCAGTGCCTGTGTGACTGGCTCCCCTGCCAGCCTGGCTTCTCTAAGCTCATAGATCCTTGTGTAAACTGGATCCGTTTCTTAGCCTGTATCCCGTCCCAGCACGAAGGCTTTCGGTGTGTCAGCCTTTTCTCCTTATTGGATGATTGCCTTCACCAGGGCGGGAAGACCTGTAATAGTGTCCCCTTTGTGTTTAGAGCAGTCATTCAGTAAACTCCTACATTCACCAGCTTTGAACTAATCCCCTTGAGAAGAAACTACCACCTGTGGAGAGGGTGAAGGAACACCACAGGGCGATGAGGTTTCTTGCTTTATAAATATGCAGCGATTGCAGAGACCATGTATATATTAGTTGCTTTAAAACTTTTTTATTGCTCGTTAAAAATGCAGACTCTAGGCCTCTACTCCCAGATATTCTGATTCAGTGGCTCTGGGGTGAGGTCCTGATAGTCTGCATTTTAACATAGATCTCTGAGAAATTCTGGTACAGATTTTGAGATGACCCTACTTTGGGAGACATTGTTTCTGGCAAGAATCTACCATTCCAATGTAAAAGTAGAATTCGTTTTAATTTCTCCCCTACTGCCTTTTTTAAATCGTGCCTTTCCTTCCATTGTTTTTGCCTCTGTGTGTGCCTTCTTATTGGCCTACTTCCAGGTCCTGAGTAGGGAAGGGGGGAGGGTTTTGGGTGGAGGAAGATTAACCCACTGACAAATTTCAACATAAGAAAGACTGAAAAAGTTTAGTATTGGATGTTGAGTTCTGGATGATTTCACTTGTAGACCATTCCCTTAGATCTAAGGCTCCCATTGTGTGTTCAGGGATGTGTAACCCACATGAAATGACACCTGAAATTATCATCCAGCAAAATTCTGGTGATGCTGGGGCATCTGGTGGGTTAAGCGTCTGATTTTCACTTTCGGCTCAGGTCATGATCTCAGGGTTGTAGAGTTGAGCCCCACATCAGGTTCTGCGCTGGGTGTGGAGTCTGCTTAAGATTCTCTCTCTCCCTGCCCCTGCCCCCCTCTCTAAAAAAAAATTCTGGTGATGTAGCAAGGGGACAAATTTGATGCCAGATATTGCCGCCAAGAGATGTTTGATAGTGGAGGATGAAAGCAAGCGCTGAGTACATGGCTTTGAGGTAATAGAGGTGAGTTGACCACGAAGCTTTCATCCCAGAAGTAATTATTTTTCCTGCTTAGATGCTTCAGCCTTCACAACCAGATACCACATTGGTTTCTTGGTAATTTCAGAGTCATCATGAAGGGGCATTCTGTCAGTGGCTTTTATTACAGTAGAGCTGGTTTTTGTGTTAGAGTAGAACTAAATATCTGCCTCCCGGAGTTCACTGTCCTATCTGTGGTACCAAGTATAAACAGGAATAACCGCAGTTACAGATGTATCTGAAATCTTTACTCCGAAGGGTGAATTATGAGAACTTAAAGACACAGCCGCTGAGCAACCTCTGTAATTAGTAATCAACTTTGACACAAGGAACTGAGCAAATTGGCATGGAAACAAGAGTTTCAGAATGGGATATGGATCAAAATGGGGCACTGAAACAGATTAGAAATTACCCAGATGTCTGAAAAGGACTCATGCTGGGACTGGGGCAGATCTCAGTGTAGCAGCTGTTAACTAAGAAGTTAGGAGTTGCAGTCATTACAGCCACATGGTACATGAAGTTGCAATGAAAAACAAGTGAACATAAATCTCAGTGTGTTTTATATATTACAGCAATACTAAAGTTAATTATTGGCACGTGGTGCGTTCTTTCATTTGGGTTTGATTCCATCTCAACCAGTGCTAATTGCAGTCATAACTTTTAGAGCCTCAGGTAAGGGATCCCTTTCAGGTATTGTTAAAAAGAGGAATATATATGACAGAGAAGGTAAAACGACATCTGACAGAGAGCCAATTCCTAAACAATTACATAACCAGATCTGTGCTGTAGAAAAATCTGATCATGTTACTTCCCCGCTTAAATCCCTCAGTGGCTTTTATTACTCAAAAACTTGAAGTCCTTAAGATGACATTCAGGGACTTTCTTAATCTGATTACCTGCCATTTACATCCTTTGCTCTTGGAACACACAACTCCTTCTAGTTTCATGGAAGCATTGTGCTCTGTCTTGCTTCTTTAATTAGAAACATGTATCATAATTTGTAACTTGGTAATCGTTTGTGGGTTTGCTTGTTTCATACCAACTACACTAGTGTGCAGGTTCATGGAGGCAAGGATTGTGTCAATTTCATTAAACATTGTATACCTGGGCATTAGCACAAGATTTGGCACAGAGAAGACATATAGTGCAGACTTTTTGTGAAGGATCAAGTGCTCAGTGACCATCTGTTGAATAAAAATATGCATGCAATAAACTTTTGATGACAACTCAATGAGGTACTTGATCATTCCTGAAGATGTCAAAGGTGACTTCTACATGTCAAAGAAGGCTGATGGTGGGGTTGTGTTTTAGACATGTTGAATTTGTCATGACCTTGAAATAGAGAAGCAGAAATATCAAGAATCAGTTGGATATGCAGGTTTTAATTTATGAGAAAGATCAGCCTGGGGATGGAAACTTGTGACCTATTTGCACATATGTAATTAAGTGATGAGCATGGTTAGCATGAACTTGGGGAGAGAGTATAGAGTGAGAAAATTCGTGAAGATGAAACTAGAGAAACACTAATATTTAAAGCCCATCAAATAGGAAAAGTCAAAAAAGGGGCATTGAAAAGGAGCACAGTCTATGTAGGAAGAGGGCAAAAACCAGCACACGGATTGTAGTTTTCATCAAGATGAAGTAAGCATGTGCCGTCCCATTTCTCCCACTGAATGCAGTTAAAAACACTAAGCAGCCTGAGTGCCCTGGGCTGATGAATGGTTAAAGAAGATGCAGTATATGTATAACAGAATATTACTCAGCCATAAAAAAGAATGAAATCTTGCCATTTGCAATGACCTGGATGGAGCTAGAGAGTATTATGCTAAGTGAAATAAGGCAGAGAAAGACAAATACCATATGATTTCACTCAGGTGACATTTAAGAAACAAAATATACAAGCAAAGGAAAAAGAGGGAGTGAGACAGAGAGGGAGACAAATCAAGAAACAGATTTTTAACTATACAGAACCAACTGATGGTCACCAGAGGGGAGGCAGGCGGGCAGGGCGATGCGTGAAACAGGTGATGGGGATTGAGGAGGACACTTGTCACGATGAGCACTGGTCCTTGTATGTAGCCTTGTATGTACAGAATTGTTGAATCACTATATTGTATACCTGAAACTAATCTTACATTGTATGTTAACTCTACTGGGATTAAAAGAAAATGAGTGAATGAATAAATAAATAAATACTCTAGACAGAACGTGTGGAGCATCTGACCAAGGGCTCTGAGAAGTAAGAGAGCAAGCAGACCTGGAAGGAAACTACCTTGCAAGCTGCCAACAAACTCAGGGTGAATTTCTGTCTCTCCCCCTCCCAGTATCTCAGGCTTTCACTGAAGGGAAGGCTGAAACCCAAACCCACACACTGGGTTCAGGCAGAAAGTGAGGATGATCTCCAGAAGACATTCCATTTGCTTTTTTGATCTGGAAAGAGAAATGGGGCTCCTGTGTATCAGAAAGATACACAGGATGTGTATCATCCCCCAGGCAGTGCTGTGGTGACAGTGGCAGGGCCTGCCAGCAGTGGTGGCTGGGCAGGCCGCTGAAACCCTTGGGAAAGAACACGTCTTCCTGGCGGAGGGACTGTGGTCCCAAGAGCACGGGAGGAGTCCTTATTGCTTCCCTTCTCTCTCGATCTTCTCATTTGTTGGTACCCCCAGCTTCCAGAACTGTAAGAAAGTAAATTCCTGTTGTTTAGGTCACCCAGTCTAGAATATTGTGTCATGGCAGCCTGAGGGGACTCATACATGGCCCCTTCCTCCATCTCCAAAGCCAACAGATGACAAAAGCCAACAGTCTTTCTCACGTTGTACTTCTATGACTCTGCTTTGGTCCTCACATCTTTCTCTAACTCTCTTTTGTCTCCTTCCACTTTTAAGGACCCTTGTGATTACATTGGGCCAAGGCAGATAACCTCTCTCTTGTAAGATCATCTGATTAGCAACCTTAATTCTATCTGCAACCTTGATCTTCTTTGCCATGTACTAAATAATACATTTTCTTTTTTTTTTTAAATATTTTATTTATTTATTTGACAGAGATAGATTACAAGTAGGCAGGGAGGCAGGCAGAGAGAGAGAGGAGGAAGCAGGCTCTCCACAGAGCAGAGAGCCCGATGTGGGGCTTGATCCCAGGACCTGAGATCATGACCTGAGCTGAAGGCAGAGGCTTTAACCCACTGAGCCACCCAGGTGCCCCTAAATAATACATTTTCTTTATCCATGCATCCATAGGGGGGCAAATTGGAAACCTGGGTTACTTCTACCTCTTGGCTATTGTGAATAATGCTGCAGGGAACATCCTGCTTTTGGTTCTTTTGGCTATGTAACCACAAGTGACATTGATGGGTCATATTATAATTCTATTTTTAATTTTTTGAGGAACTTCCATACTACTTTCTATAATGGCTGCACTATTTTACACTCCCACCGGCAGTGTACAGTTTTCCAGTTTGCCCACATCCTCGTCCATGCTTGTAATTTTGTGTTTTTTTTTGTTTGTTTCTTTTTTTATACCTTAACCATTCTAATTGGTATGAGGTAATATCTCATTATGGTTTCGACTTGCATTTATCTAATGATTAATGATGCTGAGCATCTTTTCATATAGTTTTTGGACATTTGTATGTCTACAGAAATGTTTACTCAAGTGTTTTGCCCATTTTATTTTATTGTCTTTATTATGTCCTTAATTAAATGATAAGGTCTTTAATATGGTAGCTTGGCTCTCTTAAAATTCCTTTTTTCATTAGGCTTTTTTTTTTTTTAAGATTTTATCCATTTAGGGGCACCTGGGTGGCTCAGAGGGTTGAGCCTCTGCCTTCGGCTCGGGTCATGATCTCAGGGTCCTGGGATCGAGCCCCACATGGGGCTCTCTGCTTGGCGGGGAGCCTGTTTCCCTCCCACCCCCGCCTGCCTCTCTGCCTACTTGTGGTCTCTGTCTTTCAAATAAATAAAATCTTTAAAAAAAAGATTTTATCCATTTATTTGACAGAGAAAGAGAAATCACTTTATTTAAATAATCACTTTATTAAATCACTTTATTAAAGAATCACTTCTTTTAAAATCATTTAAAGTGATTATTAAGAATCACTTTATTAAAGAAATCACTTTATTAAAAATAAAAAGATTTTTATTAAATAAAAAAATCTTTAAAAAAAGATTTTATCCATTTATTTGACAGAGAAAGAGAGAAATCACACGCAGGCAGAGAGAGAGGGGGAAGCAGGCTCCCTGCTGAGCAGAGAGCCTGATGTGGGGCTCGATCCCAGGACCCTGAGATCATGACCTGAGCTGAAGGCAGAAGCTCAACCCACTGAGACATCCAGGCACCCCTAGCTTTATTTTTTAGAGTAGTATTAGGTTCACAGCAGAATTGAGGGTAAGTACAGAGATTTTCCATACACTCCTTACCCCCATAGCCTCCATCAGTACCCCACCATGGAGGGGCACATCTGTTATTCAATTGATGAACCTACCTTGGCACATCACAATCACCCGCAATCCATAGTTTGCCTTATAGGTTACTCATGGTGTGGTATATTCTGTGAGTTTGGACAAACATATAGTGACCTGTAGCCATCATTATGGCATCATACAGAGTATAAGACTTAATGGCATTGGCAACTGAGTAAATTTCTTAAGCTTGAGAGTAATATTATCTTTGGATCCTTTTATGAGTACTTTGAACCACCTCCACCCCTCAATATTTCACTGTCACTCATAAGTAGAGATTATTTCACTTTGAAGGTACTTCAAATTTCCCTTAGGAGAAACTTTCTGAGAAGAAAAGTTCTCTTACTAATAAGTCTCAGTTGAATTATCCCAAGTTTGCTCCTAACTTGCTGTGTCCCCATGGGGCTGAGTCCCGGATTGTCTTATTTAACTGTGTACACTACCGGGACATGAGCGCCCTTTGGGTTCTAAACGGTCATGAATCTTGGTAGAACACAGTCCCCCCCAGGGCAGTGAGAACTAATCTGTGACGTGTACCTGTGTAGTGGGAATAGGGTCATAATGAAGAAGTGAGGTGCTGCAGAGAAAGAAAAGCATTATGACTGTCTTGGTTAAGTAGGTGTTTTGTTTTGTTTTTGGTTAAGTAGGTTTTGTCAACAAAGGCATGCTCTTGCACTATTGAAGAGTTAAGTCAAGTAGCTGCTTCTCCCGAAGGACCATGGGAAGATCTCAGTGAGGAGAATATGCAATAAGAGAAATGGAATGGTATGCATGCATCTTACTGTCCTTTGAGCAAAGAAGTACCTTCCCAGTGTAACTTTTTTTCTTATCTCCTGTTTTTTTTTTAACCTCAAATGGGCCTCCAGATTAGCCAGTACAACTTTCCCTTTTTTTAAAAATTAAAACTTCCCTATATGTTTTTCCTCTTTTTTTTTTGAATAGTAAATAAGTCCTAGGGATTTAGTGTACAGTATAGTGGACATACACCCCAATATTGCATTATAACTTGCTAGGAGGCTAGAACTTAATTATTTCAACCGTAGTATGTAATGTAATGGAGGTAGTAATTATTACTACTATGGCAATCACTACCATATAAAAATCTGTCACATTAACATGTTGTACACCTTAAATTTATACAACATTTTAAGTCAGTCATATTTCAATAGGAAGAAAGAAAAGCAATTTTTAGAAAATAAACCAAGATATATGAAAAAAACCCCAGAAGAACAAAATTAGAGTCAACTACTGTTGGCTTCTCTAAAATGGGTCCATTGTTAGCTTGTAATATGTTTACTATCCAATAATTAATATTTAATCAATAATCAGTTTTATTATTATATTACTTATTACTTATTTTATAATCAATATAGTAATTATTTTAGAATTAACTTATTAATGATTAATTATTTTATCTAATATTTAACTCCAAGTCAAATCACTGAAAACAATTAATTTTTATTTTATTTTTCATTTTTTATTTTTTTAAAAGATTTTTATTTATTTATTTGACAGATCACAAGTAGGCGGAGAGGCAGGCAGAGAGAGAGGAGGAAGCAGGTTCCCTGCTGAGTAGAGAGCCCGATGTGGGGCTCAATCCCAGGACTCTGGGATCACGACCTGAGCCGAAGGCAGAGGCTTTAACCCACTGGGCCACCCAGGTGCCCCTGAAAACAATTTTATAGGATAACCCAGGCAGAGCCATGATGTCACCAATTAAAAAGTTATTAAACCTTAAATTGCATTGTATAATGTGAAGAATAGCTAAATCATTGGCAAGGAAGACAAACTGTCATTTACCTGACTTCTGTGTTAGAACTGAATTATTTTACCATTTCTAATATTATTGAGAGAACTTATTAGAACACAAAACATTGATGGCAGAGACCAAAATCTTTTTTTCCACCGGAGTTAGCAGTCAAACATGAATACCCTCTGTAAAATTCCCAACCTTTTTAGTCTTAGAAAAACAAAAAGCCACCAACTAGAGTATGAAATTTGTAAGTTCCATTGTAATCATTAGTCTCAGCCTCCCCCATCAGCATTTACCCTAACTGTATCCAATCCTCATTCTTTTCTCCATTCACCCATGTCTTTCAAAATCTCCCAAAGTTCAAAAAAGATAGTCTTCTCCCTAATTAACAGCTCACAAAACTCTCTCAAATTGCCTACTTTTTTTCCTCCCAGTTTTATTTTATTCATTTGGATATACTTATATATTATTATATTGTGAACGATTTTAAATCAACTTTTTCGTTGGTATTTTGTCAAATAACTTAGAGGAAATTCAAGGCCGGATGCTTCTGTATGACCAGAGCACTGAAAAACAAGACAAAATGTATTTCATATTTTGGTGCGGTAGGGCAGCTGTGCTCCTCCACAGTAAAACAAGTGGCCCGTGGTGAAGTGTAGAGTGAGGTGAGTCAAGGTTCCGAAATAATCCCATTCCAGACAGCCAGAGGGATATGGCCATGTGCATTCCAAATGTCTGTATTTTATGAAGGGCAGTGTGTTACTGACAAAGGAGAACTAAAACAATTATCAGAGACCACAGCTACTAACTGCAGACCTGGGATACAGCTCCTGGGTGGTAGGTGTAATTCTCATCCCTTACTCCTTACCCATCTCCCGCTAGAGCTGCAGATCTTCCGTTTTTATCAGAGCAGGCTACTGCTCCAAAGCCCAGGCCTTTTCCACGTTCTTCGCAGTCTCTTTGTACCCGAAATCCTCCTTGAGACTCCCTTCTGCCTCCTGGAAGAATGCACTCTGATGATTTTCTGTGAGGTTGAGAAATATATCACAAGGCATAGTTCTGCTTCCACGGGAGGGTGCTAGCATTTCTCCTTCTTCCTGCTTTTCCCTGTGAGCTGTCGCTGTAGACTTGAGGTTGTTTCACAATTCCTGGTGTGGGGCGTCAACTTGGACCAAGCTGGGAAGGTGTAGTCGTGTCAACATGGGACTATGCATTCTTGCACGAATGGAGGCGTGCCAAATTTTTGCTGGAGGCATTCCATCATCTTTGCTGACTGGGTATCACCAGAGGTGCAGGAAACCGATATTCTGGGAGTCAGAAGTCAGACATCCATTTCATGAGGCTAAAATCAAGATGTTAGCAGGGCTGGTTCTTTCTAGGGCCTAGGGAGAATCAAGTAGCACACCCTTTCCAGCTCCTAGAGGCCACCTACGTCCTTCACTGCAGCGCCCTGGTCCAGCTTCAGAGCCTGCCGTGTAGTATCAGCACACCGCCTCCTCCCGGTCCCTCTGTTTCCCTCCTGCTTTTTCTCATGACCTATCAGAAAGGAAGACAGTTTCCTTGACATTGGGTAAATAGTAGCATTGTGCCCAAAACAGATTAAGGCTGGTTGCATTCTACTCCATATGGGTCAGAGCTACTCCTGCAATGTCAGTTAGTTTTAGAGGAAACGAACCACCTATTCTAATTACTCCCAGCAGTCCTGGGAGGCTCCCTCCACTCTCGCATTGCCTACCAGCTGTGCTTCAAGGAGAAGAATTTTAGTAGCTCATCAAAATTCTTTTTAATTTCCTTTCTAGCATTTGCTGTCTTTCAGCCACAGGCAAAAGTTAGCACGATGGCATTTACATCTGGGGAACAGCATTCCAATTTAAGAGAGACGTTGATAAACGGGCTATGTCATATTTTATGCACATTTTTCCCAAGTACATTTTTCTTGAAAAATTATTTTATCTTCTATTGTATTTTTAAACTGCATAGTCTATGAATAAATATATTCTTGCAAAAACCATTAAAGCAAAATGCTTTAATGCTTGGTGCTTGGGTGGCTCAGTGGATTAAGCCTCTGCCTTCAGCTCAGGTCATGATCTCAGGGTCCTGGGATTGAGCCCCACATCAGGCCCTCTGCTCAGCGGAAGCCTGCTTCCGCTTCCCTCTCTGCCTGCCTCTCTGCCTACTTGTGATCTCTCTCTCTGTCAAATAAATAAATAAAAATCTTAAAAAAAAAAAAAAAGCAAATGCTTTAGCAGACTTCTCTTTTTTATTTTATTTTATTTTTTAAAAAGATTTTATTTACTTGACAGAGATCACAAGTAGGCAGAGAGAGAGAGAGAGGAGGAAGCAGGCTCCCCAGCGAGCAGAGAGCCCAATGCAGGGCCCGATCCTGGGACCCTGGGGTCAGGACCTGAGCAGAAAGCAGAGGCTTTAACCCACTGAGCCACCCAGGCGCCCCAGGCAGACTTCTCTTTTCAGGATATCCACACTCCGTCCCAGTCCCACCCCTAGAGTTAATTTCTCTAATCGGACCTTTCTTGTGCAATAAATACTCTAGCAGTTCTTAAACTGTACTGTGCTTAAGAATTACCTGAAAAGTGAGTGGTGAGCAAGTGGCTTGATTCCTCAGCCCTACTCTACAAAATCTCGGCCAGTAGGTTTGGATGGGAAATGAGAATATGTTTTTCTAATTAGATCTTACATGATGCTGACGTTGCTGGTCAACAGACCACATTTTGCTCTTGGCATATGATGTGGACATGGTATAGAAATATTTAGTATAACTTTGTGTATAGTATTATGCAAGTGTTATACCATTTGTAATTTGCTTTTAAAAATTAATAATGTGTCTAATGGAAATAGCATCATAGCAATACATATTGGTCTACCATATTCTTTTAAGTTCCTACAGAATATCTTATATTTCCTTCTAATTTATCGGGTGCTTACTATAATTTATTAGGATTTCCTTCCTCCCTTCCTCCCAACCTTCCTCTTTCCCTTCCTTCCTTCTCCTTCCTTTCCCTCCCTCCCTTCCTTCCTAAAGATTACTTATTTATTTTTTTGACAATGAGAAAGAAAGAGAGGAAGCAGGAGGATCTGGAGAGGGAGAAGCAGGCTCCCCGCTGAGCAGGAAGCCTGAAGCAAGGCTCCATCTTAGGACCCTGGGATCAGGGCCTGAGCTGAAGGCAGAGTTTAACTGACTGAGCCATGCAGGTGCCCCTAGAATTTCCTTTCTTGCACAGCAATTTATGTTGATACTTGTTTGTATAATGTTTAGTTTTTAATGTTCTTTTTATTAACTCAAACCCAAACACCAGCCAGAGGGTGTATATCTTCTCTCGGTATAGTCACATACATTAATTATATTAATTTCATCTTTTGAAGAAATCTTTCCTCAGAGACTTCTCCAGAGACCTCTGACCTAGTGTAGTGTTTAGTGGCCATGTCTGGACTTGGTATAGGACTATGATCTTGGGGTCTGTCTTTATCGTTAGCTTGGGGATTGCTTGTGCCTCTGACTCCAGTTGTGTTTCCCAGTTCCTGATTTGATGACTTCCTCCTTCCTTCTTCAAAACTTCCATATTTTGTTGACCATCCTTCAGTAGCTTCCCAGAAAAGGGTGCATGAGTGGTAATTTTTTTGAAACTTTGAATATCTTTGTTTTGTTGATGGTTTGGCTGGTTACAGAATTCTAAATATTGTGAAATTTCTTAATGATGGGCGTAGATTTTTTTTCACTCATGGTTTGTGTACTACTTGGAAGCTTTCAATCTGAAAACTTACGTTCTGGGACATTAAAAGTATATATATATTTTTGATGATTTCCTTCTCTTTATTTTCTCTGTTTTTCTGGATCTTACAGTATTATGTTGAAGTTTTTGGATGGGTACTCTAATTTTCTAATCTCTTGTTTCTCTTTGTGTTTTTGCTTTACTCCCTGGGAGATTTTCTTAATCTTATTTTCCAATTTTTCTGTCTAGTTTTTCCTGGTTTTGACCATGTTTTTAATTTCCAAGAGCTATTTTTATTCTTTGAATGATTTTATGTACCACAGCTTCTTTATCCATTTATCTGTCGATGGACACTGTTTGTTTCAACATCTTGGCTTTGTAAATAAATAATACTGCTGTGAACAGGGGGTCCAGTTATTTCTTTGACGTGGGGTTTTAGTTTCCTTTGGACATATTCACTGAAGTGGAATTGCTGGGTCATCTGGTAGTTCTATTTTTATATTTTTGAGGAACCTCTATATTGTTTTCCATAGTAGCTGCACCAATTTACATTCCCACCAGCATTACACAGGGTTCCATTTCCTACACATTCTCGCCAGTATTTATGCCTTGTCTTTCTGATAATGGCTATCTTAGTAGGTATGGAGTGATATCTCATTCTGGTTTTGAATTACATGTCCCATATCATTAGTGATGTTGAGTACCTTTTCATGTACCTGTTGGTTATCTGTATGTCTTCTTTGGAAGAATGTCTATTCAGGTTCTCTGCCCATTTTTATATTAGTTTGTTTATTTGTCTTTGCTATTGAGTTGTATGCGTTCTTTATATATTTTGGAAATTAATCTCTTATCAGATATATAATTTACAGATGTTTTCTCTCATTCCATAGGTTACCTTTTCATTATGTTGATGGTTTCCTTTGCTGTGCAGAAGGTTTTTTTTTTTTTTTACTTTATTTAAGCTTTATTTAAACATATAATGTAACCCCACCACCCTCACCCAACCCCTCTTCCCCCCACCCCCCACAGTTTGTTTTATGACATTAAGAGTCTCTTTTGGTTTTTCTCCCTCCCGATCCCATCTTCTTTCATTTTTACTTTTCCTACCACCTTAACTCCCACCCCTGTTGCATCTCCACTTCCTCATATCAGGGAGATCATGTGGTAGTTGTCTTTCTCCAGTTGACTTATTTCGCTAAGCATAATACGCTCTAGTTCCATCCATGTCGTCGCAAATGGTAAGATTTCATTTCTTTTGATGGCTGCATAGTATTCCATCGTATATATATACCACATCTTCTTTATCCATTCATCTGTTGATGGACATCTAGGTTCTTTCCATAACTTGGCTATTGTGGACATTGCTGCTATAAACATTCGGGTACACGTGCCCCTTTGGATCACTACGTTTGTATCTTTAGGATAAATACCCAGTAGTGCAATTGCTGGGTCATAAGGTAGCTCTATTTTCAATTTTTTGAGGAACCTCCATGCTGTTTTCCAGAGTGGTTGCACCAGCTTGCATTCCCACCAACAGTGTAGGAGGGTTCCCCTTTCTCGCAGAAGGTTTTTATATTAGATTTTGATTTATATATTTCAAAGTTGTTTAGTTAACATAGTTTTTTTTTTCCTTCAAAGATTTATTCATTCATTTGACAGACAGAGATCACAAGTAGGCAGAGGCAGGCAGAGAGAGGAGGAAGCAGGTTCCCTGCTGAGCAGAGAGCCCGATGTGGGGCTCCATCCCAGGACCTTGGGACCATGACCTGAGCCGAAGGCAGAGGCTTTAACCCACTGAGCCATCCAGGTGCCCCTCAAAGTTGTTTAGTTAAATCTATAAAAAATCAAGCTGTTCTGTCTTTTTGATAATATTGATATATGCTTGCACAGTTATTAATATGTAGTTATCCCTCTGGTCCCTCTAAAATTTTCATCTTGTATTCAATTTAATATTAATATTGTTACAGTTGGTTTTCCTCTAAGCATTTTCTTGATATACCTTTTCTCATCCCTTTATTTCAACATTACCTTCTTTTAAGCCTACCTTTGAAATAGTATAGAGTTTAATTTTAACCTCCTCAGTCTGTGAGTCTGTCTTCTAAAATGAAGTTTACTTATTCATATTTATTGTTATTTTATAGTTAAGCTGTTTGTTCCCCTTATTTATTTGCTCATTCTTGCTATGCCTTTTTTTAATCCTCTTCCCATTTACATTCTATTGTTTATTGAACCGATTATTTATTTTTTCCTGCTGATGTATTAGAGTAATGCCATCCACATATTTAAGCTTATACTTTCTAATGATGTCTATCAATTAATATCTACATAAGTTAGCTAATGCTATCATGATGTTTTATCATTAGACATCCCTCAAATAAACTCAAATAATAGCAATCTTTTTCACGACTCATGCACCTGTGCAGTGGCTGAGGTTCAGCTGACGTAGGCTGTATTTGGCAGCGTGGCTCTGCTGCTCGTTGTAGCTCGGTAGGTTGGCTGGGATGCTTTGCTTCGGACTGTAGAGGCTGGGTGGCTGTGCTCCACGTGTCTCTCATCCTCTCCTTGGAACCCCAGGTTTGGGTAGATTCTAGTAACCATAGTGTAGGCACAAGAGGGTGAGCTTAACTCTGGAAGCCCATTTTAGGTCTCTGGTGGACTCATAGCTGCTAACAAGTCAGATGTCCTAGCAGAGAGTGAAAGATAAATATACTCCAAGGCAACACAAGGGCATTGCTAAATTTCATGAGAAAGAGTGTGGATGTATGATCTATTACTGAGGAGAGAGAGAACAGTTAGAATAATGATCCAGTCTACCAGGATGTTCTCCCCTTTAACAGGATGAACTTTTAAAAAATTTATCTCGTTCCCTCCTTTTCCCCCTCTCTGTCGTCTCCTTTGTTGATATTTGAGATTTTTGTTATTTGATATTTGATAGTCATTATTTTTAACTAAAAAAAAAATGTTTACTTATTGAGACAAGGACACCCAGGGGGGCTGCATGGATCTGAGTTCTGGTGGTGGGCGTTATGATGTGCTGATCAGAGTCCCCATCAGGGATGAGGGACTTTCAGCTGTGGGGATGCTGCCAGCAGATGGTTCTCAACTCAGACACCATCAAGGTTTGCCTTGACTGAAGACAGTTGCCTTGCCAAGGCATAGCCTCTTCGCAGGTGGTCCCATCCAAAGACTGTTAGTATAAGGGTATCAAAGTCCAGTCTTTTGGGACGGATGATTCTCAAGGGTGATCCAACTTTTGGAACTCCTCAGAGAATCAGCTAAGTCTTCTGTTGATACTGTATCACGGCTCAGCTTAATCTGGCTCCCTTACCATCCCTTCTCTTCCCCAGGTGTAGATTCTCAGAGCACTCCCAATTAAACTTTTTTACATGCTAATCTCTAAGAGATAACCCATCCCTGAGAGTTAGTATGGGCAGTCCAAAAAATACCCAACCAGACCAAAACAAAAAACACAGATCTGGGAACAGAATCACCTATTACCTGAACGGCAAAGAGGACTATTACTGGTGGTAGGTGAGCCCCTGGCAAATACAGGCAGTATAATTGTGAAAACATCCACTGTTGGGTAATTGGGACAGTGTATCAGTGGAAGGTAATGCACTAGCTGGTACAAAGTGTGAAGCAGGTGATAAAAATGAGAGAAAAAGCGACTATAAGGATAATAAAATTGAGTATTTGTTGCTAAACTCAACTGACACTTGGAAAAAGATAATGAAAAATTAAGAAAGAATAATTAGAAATTATAAGCTAAATGTGAAAGCCAGAGGGCTTACTTGGTATCATATATAAATGTTCTCATAGCCTATAGCTGGAGGGCTGAGAAAACAAAGGACCAGGATCACAGATTACTTGTGAGTAGCTGAGTTCTAAAGCAAGGCAGGTCTGCAATACCAAGGTTGGGAAAGAAGGGGACACTGACGTCTTGGATGGGGACAGTGATATAGACGCCTCCTAAAAATCTCGAATTGTTGGACTTTTCTGAGTCTTTGAGCCTGCAGAAGTGACCCACTTTGCTTGTTAAGGCTAGAATTTCTTCCATGCTTGAAGATGATCAAGGATGATCTCCCATACCCCCAACAGGACGTAGCCCCATCTCCCTTCCTGATTTAAAGCCAGTAACTAGGGTTGAGGGTTGAGTTATAATATAACCCACAGGGGAGGTACTGGATCTAGGAGACAGGAAAGCAACATGACCTCAAAGGACCTGTAGTATTTAGCTAGTATGTTCTGGCAAAAGCTGGAAGAAACATGGGGTTAGGTTTGGAGGGTCCCTGATCAAGGGGAGAGGAACAGGATTTAAGGTAAAGGAAAGGAGAATTTATCAATTTGAGAGCATTCTCTCAGGAACAGGAAATTATATGTATATATGCATACATATATATATAAAATACCTAAATTTTTCAAATGTAAATATTTTTTGCTTTTTCAGTATCATCACTTCGCCTCAATTGAATAAATGCAGATCTCCATTATTTTCAGTCGCTGCACCATATTCCATTATGCAAGTATGTCATAATTTTAATATTGCTTGGTGTGTGTCTGAACAGTGTTTTTCCCTTTTTGAATGATTGCATTTTGTCCATTGGTCAAGCAGCAAATTTTGTCCCCCTGGTCTGTCACTCAGTCTTGCCGTATTGTTTGGAGGCAGTTCGGATGACCTGCACTGTTCTTCATCAACTCTGTCCTCTCTCTTTAGAATTGTCACACATCTCTTTAGTAGAACAAAAAGAAAGACTTCTTATTGATGTGGATTTTACTAAAGACAATTATGAAAATGTAGCAGCTTTTAGTAAGTCTTATCTCCTCAAAACATGCAAACTCTTCCAATGAGAATTTTGTGTTGGTCTGAAAACTGTACAGGTTATTCCACTATTGTGCCTTGTATTTTTTTTAAGATTTATTTATTCACCTGACAGAGATCACAAGTAGGCAGAGAGGCAGGCAGAGAGGGGGTGGGGAAGCAGGCTCCCTGCTGAGCAGAGAGCCTGATGGGGGGCTCAATCCCAAGACCCTGGGATCATGACCTGAGCCAAAGGCAGAGGCTTTAACCCACTGAGCCACGCAGTGTGCCTTGTAGTTTTACACTAGAGAGAACACACACAAAAGTAAGAATTAATTCTGTTAAGACAGATGGGCCTGCTCACCTGTCTCCTCCCGCATTTTGGAAAATGGAATGTCAGAATAGTCAAGTGTGACTGGCTTCATCAAAATATATTTCCAAATCTTTACATGAAGATGCCAAAATGGGAAAAGAAGTGTACACAATTCCTTCACTACTCAGCTTAATTATACACAATTATATACAATGAACATATCCTTATACAGTGAGGTTCTGATACTAATTTTAGCTGGTGTGTAATTATGAGTGCTTTCCTTATTCTATCAGGCTTAGATTTCTCTTCTCAAACAATTTAGGTTCTGTTGATGCTTTTGTATATAGTGGGCATGAGGAAGCTTCATTTGCATAACATTTTTGAGGACATTGAGATAAAGTACCAGGCTAGGAAGATTTCTTAAAAATAGTGAAGAGAATGTTGAGGACAACAGAATTCAAGCAAAGGGGGATAAGGACTCTACATACATTTTTGGTGACACAAGGAAAGAATGAAGATATGAGTAGAAATGTTGGGTGGATCTGGGGACATCACTTAGGTCCAGCAAGGGGAAATTCTGTAGGCATGGCATTCTAGGATTGTTAGCCAAGTGCCTCTTGCTCATCTGAGTACCTTTTTGTTGGGTTTCATGGTATTATTTCTTTTCATGAATCCCAGATGACCCTCAGATACCAGCAACTTCTGGAAAAAGCTATGATCATTTATTTTATTTATTTATTTTTTAAGATTTTATTTATTTATTTATTTATTTATTTATTTATTTATTTATTTATTTGTCAGAGAGAGTGAGCACAGGCTGACAGAGTGGCAGGCAGAGGCAGAGAGAGAAGCAGGCTCCCTGCCAAGCAAGAAGCCCAATGCGGGACTCAATCCCAGGACGCTAGGATCATGACCTGAGCCGAAGGCAGCGGCTTAACCAACTGAGCCACCCAGGCATCCCGCTATGATCATTTAAAGAGAAAAAACTAACTTATAACTTCAGGGACAGTGGTGGGAAAAAAAAAAAAAAGTACTGGTAATTGCATAGAAGTGTGAAGAGCTCTGGTGGCCAGAGGTTACCGATGCTAGCAGGTGGGCAAGAAGAACATTGATTAATAGGAGTTCTCTTATGAGGAAATTAACAAAGCTGCATCTTGCCTCAGAGCAAAATGCCATATTATCGTTATCCAAGTTCTTGATATTCCTTCTAGCTGATATGCTCTGGGCACAGCAAGAGTCTGTGCGCCTCCTCTTCCATCTCCTCCTCTTCCTTCCCTTTCTTTCTCTCTCTTTCAAAGTGTGTATTTATATTCTGCATTATCTCTTTCCATGTGCTCTAGTGCCATTTCCCTCCCCCTGGATCTGGATCTTTCTTAATGCCCTATTTTTAGTTGCAAGTAATTTCCTTATTTTAGTTAAAGTAAATAGGTTCATCCCAAAGACTAATTCCTAGATTATTTTAAAGTATCAATTCATGAATGCCTCCTAATTTAGTTCTTTCCAACCTGATTTATTTTGGATCATGGGCTCCTGCTAATTTTTATAGGTGCACTAGGAGGCACTGTTGAGTTTTAAATATCCCAGTAGCGTTCGCCTGGTTTGTATTAATGCTGAACTTGCAACTACTTTCATTTTTGTCAGTATTTCACCTTCTGTGCTAGCAGTAGGATATGTGTAGGTTTGGTTCCAGTGCAGAAAAAAATAATGATGATTTAAAACAGCGCTTGTTGAAAGTTAGGGAAAGAAAACTGCATATTTGTGAAGGAGTATTGATTTTTTTTTCTTTTGGCGTTTTTGGGTTGTAAATTCACATTAGTGATATAGCCAATATACAAACCACAGTTGTAGCAACCGGAGAAGGAAACAGGATATGGCCCCTTTTGTAAGATGCTCATAGTATTTCCAAGGAGGCAGGAGAAAACTCCATTCATCTGCAATTCATTCGGAATGTTCTTTTCTTTTGCTCGTCATTTTGGAATGGATTTAACTGGATTTAACTGATGCTAAAAAGTTACAGGAACAACAGCCTCATAGCTAGAAATCATCTGTTTCTTCACAAAACACGTTTGCCCAGATCAGCCATGTGACCTGCCCCAGCAGTGCCCAGCCCTCTGACCTGAGTCCTGTTGGAACAGCGTCTCTTTGGGACTGAAAAGAATTCATGTTCTGAGTCCTTCCTGCTATTTCTCTCAAGTTGTTGCTTGCTGTAACATCGAGTCCTTTTTCCTTTTAAGCTAGTTACTACAAAGTAAATCTAAAAACCCAAATCCTTTCGACAGAGACTTCAATGTGCAGATTTGGGATAAAACAAGCCACAGATACTTGGCCAGTTTCATGATATACCATTACACAGTTAAAAGAAATTGATGAGGGATGATTTGAGTTTTCTCAGTAGTAAAGCTAAGCTAGTTGTGGGAGCATTTAAACAGTTTTTAGGGGCACCTGGGTGGCTCAGTAGGTTAAAGCCTGCCTTTGGCTTGGGTTATGATCCTGGGGTCCTGTTGAGCCCCACATCAGGCTCTCTGCTCAGCAGGGAGCCTGCTTCCTCCTGTCTCTCTGCCTGCCTCTGCTTACTTGTGATCTCTGCCTGTCAAATAAATAAATAAATAAAATCTTAAAAAGAAACAAACTGTTTTAGTATTATTCAAACGGAACCTCAGAAGATTCTTAAATTTATGTTTTATTTTTTTGTGTGTTAATAGAATCAGATCTAAGTCTTTTTTTTCCTATTTGCACTTAATACATTTTTATCAGTTTACCAATATTTTAGGAATGATGTGGCCTCGTTAATTTCCATTAAAAAGCATTGATTATGTTATTTGTGATTCTTGTTCACCTGATGTCCACACTCCACTGAGGCACCAAATATATCCAAATTTGCTTCCCAGCCCAGCAGATTGCTAGTCCTCTGGCTCTCTTGGGCCACTTATTTGATTCTCTGAGTCTCAGACTGATGAGAATAAAAATACTTTCTTCATATGGCATTGTAGGGATTCAGTGACGCATTCATGTAAAGTGGACAAGGTGGCCAACTATTCAGTGGAATCTAGCAGGCTCTCTTTTGCATCTACTTAAGACCAGTGGTGATGTATTGTTGTATGTTCCCACATCACCCTGGAGAAATCCCACAGAGGTGAAGAAAATACTACAAAGAGGTATGCACTATGCACTCTTGCACTATGGTGTCAATGGAAAAATACATCTACTGTCCAAAACCTGGAATGAATTTGAGCTATTTATAATATAAGCTGCATTCCAGAGTATTTTAATCAGTCTTGTGAAGGACTTTGGATCAAGGAAATGAATCAAATAACCGATGGAAGTAGGCCTCTATTTCCTTAGAGTCTCATATGCATGCTTAGAATATGGTGCTTTTGGAAATTTCTGTTAAATTTTTTTTTCTTTAAGCTTTTTTATTTAAATATATAATTTAACCACCCTCTCCCAACTCCTCTCCCCCCCTCCCCCTTCAGTTTGTTTTATGACATTCAGAGTCTCTTTTGGTTTGTCTCCCTCCCAATCCCATCTTGTTTCATTTTTTCTTTTCCTACCACCTTAACCCCCACCCCCGTAGCATCTCCACTACCTCATATCAGGGAGATCATGTGATAGTTGTCCTTCTCCAGTTGACTTATTTCGCTAAGCATAATACACTCTAGTTCCATCCATGTCGTCGCAAATGGTAAGAGTTCATTTCTTTTGATGGCTGCATAGTATTCCATTGTATATATATACCACTTCTTCTTTATCCATTCATCTGTTGATGGACATCTAGGTTCTTTCCATAATTTGGCTATTGTGGACATTGCTGCTATAAACATTTGGGTACACGTGCCCCTTCGGATAACTACGTTTGTATCTTTAGGGTAAATACCCAGTAGTGCAATTGCTGGGTCATAAGGTAGCTCTATTTTCAATTTTTTGAGGAACCTCCATGCTGTTTTCCAGAGTAGTTGCACCAGCTTGCATTCCCACCAACAGTGTAGGAGGGTTCCCCTTTCTCCACATCCTCGCCAGCATCTGTCATTTCCTGACTTGTTCATTTTAGCCATTCTGACTGGTGTGAGGTGGTATCTCATTGTGGTTTTGATTTGTATTTCCCTGATGCCCAGTGATGTGGAGCACTTTTTCATGTGTCTGTTGGC
>ML107214.1:0-22544 GCA_003697995.1 Taxidea taxus jeffersonii
AAGTTCTTTTCCAATTCCTATTTAAACATAGTTTTTATGTAGTTTCAGTTGCTATGTACATATTTTTAATTTTCATTTACTCACTTACTGGGGTGTCCATGTATCTGAAGAATTCGTCTACTTTTCATTTGTAAAGGCTCTGTAACATACTTTTTTTTTTTTTTAAAGATTTTATTTATTTATTTGTTAGAGAGAGAGAGAGCGAGCAGAGGCAGAGGGAGAAGCAGGCTCCCTGCCAAGCAAGGAGCCCGATGTGGGACTCGATCCCAGGACGCTGGGATTATGACCTGAGCCAAAGGCAGTTGCTTAACCAACTGAGCCACCCAGGCGTCCCTGTAACATACTTTTATACCCAGTAGTCAACAGTGCTTGGCATACAGGCTCTCAGTAAATTTTTGTTGAAGGAATGTAATATTTTGAGCCACTTAGACAACATTTGGGAACACAAAATGTTAAATATCACAGGGCATATGCTCAGTGACATTTGAGCAATAAAGCCCTTCAATACTTTGAGCCAGGAGATAGCATCACATATGTTTGAGGGTGTGGTTTTTGGAGTCTGGGTTTGAGATCTGGCTTGCAACTTAACCATCCATGCAACCTTGGAGAAGGTGGAAGGCCTCACTTCATTTCTCTCACCACGGAAAAGGGGGAAATAGAACAAATTTCACAGGGTTGTATGGATTAAGTCGGATAATTCCATTGAAGCAATACTGGCATACATTAAATTATAAATGTTAATTCTCACTGTTTTTTGTTCAGAGTGGGGATGTTACTGCATTTTGGTGGGATCAGAAAAGCATGAGTGATGGTGACAGTAAGAAGATGCGAAGGTGGATATATTGAGGGTTTAATGAATAGGTTGCTCTCACTAAAAGTATGTGTTAGAGTAATAGTATGAGATAAAGCTAGAGATAGAATTTCTGGTAAGCTGCTTACAAGATAGGCTATGTAGATTTTTGGAAGATATAGCACAATTAATGAAGTAAGATAATCTTTTTTTTTATAAAGGTTTTATTTATTTATATGAGAGAGAGAGCACAAGCAAGAGTCGGGGAGAGGGAAAAGCAGGCTCCCTAATGAGCAGGGAGCCTGACTTTGGGGCTTTATCCCGGGATCCCGGGATCATGACCTGAGTTGAAAGCAGATGCTTAACCCACTGAGCCACCCAGGTCCCCCAAGATAACCTTTTGTAATGAATAGTAGGCGTTTGTTTTGTTTTTTAGGTTCAGTTCTAAAAAAGTTCTTTCCTTTAAAGATTTATTTATTCTAGAGAGAGGGGGAAAAAATGTGTGAGTGGGGGGAAGGGCAGAGGGAGAAGGTGAGAGAATCTTGAGTAGACTCCCTGCTGAGCTGGTAGCCCAATTCAGGGCTCAGTCTCACAATCCTGAGATCATGACTTGAAGCCAAGAGTCAGATGGTCAATGGACAGAGTAACCCAGATGCCCCTAAAAGTTCTTCGATTTAAGGATGTTGATTGCAAATTGTTATAGATTACTGAATTTCTTGTCACTTGAACCAGTAATCTTATATGACTTTATTATTTGAAATTTGGTTGTGTTCTGTGATTGGTAACCAGAGTTTGCAGTGGCTTTTTGTTGTTGTTTTTTTTCTTTTTTTTCAAAAAAGATTTTAGTTATTTATTTGACAGAAAGTGTGTGTGCATGCACAAAGAGGGGGAGGGGTAGAGGGGGAAGCAGACTCCCCACTGACTAGGGAGTTGGAAGTGGGACGCTGGGATCATGACCTGAGGCGAAGGTACTTAACCAACTGAGCCACCCATGTGTCTCTCATTCTTTCTTAAATGGAAAACAACTTTAGCAATAAGCCAATAAAAAAACAATAAGAATAGCAAAACTGTCAGCAGAGCAGCAAAACTGCCCTCTTTTTAGGTGGAATACAGAATCAGAAGGATTAAATTGACTTGGAGAGTGTTGAACTATTAGTTCCTACCGTGTGTGTGTGTGTGTGTGTGTGTGTGTGTGTGTGTGAGAGAGAGAGAGAGAGAGAGAGAGAGAGAGATATCAGGACCCGAGAGAGAGAGAGATCAGGACCTGAGCTGAGATCGAGTTGGATGCTTCACTGACTGAGCCAACCAGCCACCACTAGTACATATACTCCTCTTATTTAATACATTATACATATGATTTTGCAGCATTTTTTTGTTGTTGTTAAACATTTTTAAAAAGATTTTATTGGAGAGTGAGTGAGCAAGGAGAGCATGGAGCAGGAGGGATAGAGAGAAAGGCAGACTCCTGGGGAGCTCAACTCGGGGCTCAGTCCAGGACCCTGAGATCAAGAGTCAAGTATTTGAGCCACCTGGGCACCCCAGTGTTGTTTATAATATGTG
This sequence comes from Taxidea taxus jeffersonii, assembly GCA_003697995.1. Lineage (NCBI taxonomy): Eukaryota > Metazoa > Chordata > Mammalia > Carnivora > Mustelidae > Taxidea > Taxidea taxus. Next base: position 2,351 of record ML107214.1, read on the forward strand.
TCCATGTTGATAAGTCTTTAGTTCATTCATTTTAATCACTCTGTAGTGTTGCATTATATGAATAAACCAGTTTGTTTATGGAGTTTTAGGTGTTTCTGATTTTTTTTAAAGATTTTATTTTTATTTATTTGTTTGATAGAGATCGTAAGTAGGTAGAGAGGCAGGCAGAGAAAGAGGGGGAAGCAGGCTCCCGTTGAGCAGAGAGCCCGACATGGGTCTCGATCCCAGAACCCTAGGATCATGACCTGGGCTGAAGGCAGAAGCTCAACCCACTGAGGACCCAGGTGCGCCACCCCCCCTTTTTTTTTTAAAGATTTTATTTTTAGTCTGATTTTTTTTTTTTGCTACTAACAAAGCATAAACATTCTTGGATTTTCATGTTGTTAACATGTGTGAGACAGTTCTTAGGAAAATCTTAGATTGTAGAGTGTGAAGATCTTTTAACTTTATTAGATAATGCCAAATTATTTCCAAAATACTAAATAACCAACAGCAGTTTGTGAGGGTTCCTATTCTGTAGTATCCTTATAAACACTAATATTGTGTAGACTTTTAAATTTTAAAATGAAATCAAATTTTATTTTAATTTGCTTTTCCCTGATCATAAGTGAGATTGAGCTTCTTCACATCTTATAGATCTTATAGATCTTATAGAAAGATTTCCTTTCTATAAATTGCTATTTATAGACTTCTGTTGGCTTGTTTGCTTTTCCATCATTAGTTCATAACTCTTTATTTACTAATCCTCTTATTTATAGTGTAGCAAATACCTTCTCAGTGTTTAGTTTCATTGTGCAGAGGTTTTACATTTTTTTCAACTTTTTGCAAAATTTCAACACAAGAAAGTACAGTAATAGTTCAATAAATTTACCTTTCATCTGGATTCACCAGTTAACATTGCTACATTTATCTTTCATTTATACATTCCCCCCCCCAACCATTTAAAAGTAAGTTGCAGACATCATGACACTTCATTCCTCAAAAGATCTACTTGAATATCCTAAAAACAAAGATGTCCTATAAAGTTACATCTTTAACATGGAGGTAACATTGTTATCTATTATCTGGTGCATATTAAAAGTTTCACATTTGCCCCCAATAATGACTTTTTTTTTTAAGTAGATCTGGTGTGGACCTCAGTACAGAGCTTGAACTCACCATTCTGAGATCAAGAGTCAGATGCTTAACCGACTAAGTTCTCCAAGCCTCCTGCCTCCCGCCCCAAATGAACTTTATAGTTAATCTCCAATCTAACCCTTGGTCCTGGATCTAGTCAAAGATCATGAATTGCATTTAGTTGTCATGTCCCTGTAATTACTTTTAATTCACAGCAGGTTCAGCTTTTTGTTTGTTTTCATAATATTAATATATTTGAAGAGCCCAGGCCAGTTGTTTTGTGGAACAGAACTATAATAAAAGTTCTGTGAATGTAATCTCTTTTAAATTATCTTCTTATACTGCCTTCACCCTTCTTGTGATGACATGAGATGATAAAATACGTAATGAGATGAAGTGAATGACGTAGGCATTGTGATGTAACCTTAAGCTACTATTGACCTTTTGACTATGTGGCAGAAGGAGGATCATCTGCTTCTGGGGACTGCAACTGACCTTGGGTAACTGAAACTGTGGAAAGGGAAACCGTGGATAAGGGGCTGGGACTACTGTTCTACATTGTACAGAAGCTGCAAGTGTTAAACATTGCAGCCTCTAGCACTATAATAATTGACTAAGCACTATGTATAAACCATTGTTCTTAGCACCTTGCACTTATGAATGCATTGAATCCTTGTTCCAACTCTGACCATTTTGGAGTGGAAGAAGCTGAAGAAATTGTGTAATTTGCTCAGTCATAGAGCTAATTAGTGTTGGAGTCAGGTATTGAACCCAGGCAGTGTGGCTTTAGAATCTATGCTCTTTATCACAAGTATAATTCTATGACATAGGTCAAATTATTTAACTTCAGTATGCTCTTTTCTTCTTTGTATGACAGAGAGAATAGCACCTAACTCACATGATTGTGAGAAGTCAGAAAAATATGTATAGTGCTTAAAATAATATATGAAAAAGGTGAACACTTGGTAAATGTTAGCTGTTAAGTTAGGGTTATTAAGGCATTGAACTTACACATCTCTGAATTTTTACCAAATAAGCAGACTAATCCATAAATGTGAATTTATAAACCAAGAAGTAGAAATACTGGGATTATTTCTGACTTTCTGATTTTTATTATTATTTTTTTATTTTGTGAGAGGAGAGGTAATAGGTACAACAGAGTTGAATGGTGAGCCAGGAATTCATCAGTAAAATAATTTGTTCATTTTGAAATCAGACTTTTTTTTTTGCCTCCTTTTTAAAAGAATATTCAAGAATCATTACTGTAGGTGAAAAATAAGTTATATTGGCTGATTGCAAAAACTGTTAGGCTTCATTACCTTTATGCTTTTGAAAGACCATAGTTAGTTGTAGCAATATTTTGAAGAAATAGATGGCATACTACATATCCTCAAGCCCATTCATTTAAAATGTTTTCTTTACATACTTGTTCTTTGTGTCAATGACCATGTTATTGTAGAAGGTCTTATATTACTCAAAACATTTAGTTAGAAGCAGCCTTCATATGCTGATGTAGAACGGATATATAGCCTTCTGTGTGATAGGGCTGGCTGAGGTAACAGAATTCTAGGAGTAGCAGCAGTAAAATGTTGAAGAGAAGAACATTAACAAAATTCAGGTCTCATTTGTATATATTTAGGAACTTTAGGAATAGATGAAATAAATTTATATTTTCCAGTTAGTTTCAGACTAGAGATTGGAGCATGTTATTGCTTGAAGAAAAACCAATTGTCAAGGCAACAGGTACTGCATTTCTCACTTGACAAGATCTCTTCTCAGTTTTGTTATTTTTCATCAGAGAACAAGGAACCTTTTGTTCCAAGGCCTGATGTCGAAATGTTAGCAAAATATTACGTTAATCAAGCCAAGAATCTTGTGTTTCTGAACCAAAAGTAAGATTTCACAAAGACTCATTTAGAGCATTAAAAGGAACTTGTGCAATATTCTTGCATTTTTAGGCTTACACAAGAATTAGCTTCTAAAAAGCAAAGACCTCCAAGTGTAGAGGTTTAGGAGTTCCATTTGTTTCTGTGTCTGTATCAAGTCTACTGTTAAAGGAACTGGGGCTACAGCAACAAACAAAACAAGTCTCACCCTTACGGAGCTTACATTTTAGAGAAAGGGTCTGACTCTAACTGTCAAAATATAACATGTCTGGAAGTGTTAATGTGCAAAAAAGAAAAATAAACCAGGGTAAGAGGATAGCAAATAATATGTGTGGATAGGTAAGTGTGAGTTCATTAGTTGAAATTTGTTAGCTGTCTCTATCAATTGGCGTGCAGAGTATGAATGCTGGCCTTTTATTGAAATGTATAGTCCAGTTCAGGGCAAATGATAAAACTGAGTGAAACTAAGGGAGTGAAAAATGAACAAAAAACTGTCATGAACTATTCAAAAGGCAAGAAGGTAATGAAACATTTAACATGGTTTATATACAGCAGTTTTAAGGAGTCTCCCTTTGGGGGAAAAATTGACTACCACATCTTAAAATACTTTATGTGATTATTTTCTTCCGTGTATTACTTTTAGTATTATTAGAAGGAGCAAAAGTTACAAAATATTTTATACTTTTAGAGCTATAGTTTGTTTCAAAGCGCAGTTCTTTGGATTAGAGATAACACTGTTGTCAAGAAGGAAGAATTTCCTTTGCCCTTCAGAGTCCTAGCTGGATGAAGAATCAGATTGACATGAGACAAATTAACAGGAGAAAATCAAATTTAATAGCATACATAGGGGCAATCCGCACAGACATAGAGATTCCAGAGACAGGCAACATGCTTGTGTGAGCTGAGGAGAGAGGGTAAGGGCCTGAGGATACACAGGGCAGAAAGACCATTAGCAGGAAGTGAGAGAAAATGGTTGGGAAACAAAGATTGCCTAGATTGCCTTATGTATCTAAGTGTCTTAGGGGGATCTCTGTTAATAGCTCTTCTCTTGGTACAAGGAGGCAGTTGTGGGGGAGGTAAAGAGCTTTCCTGAATCTGCAGGGTTTTGACTGCCTTTTTTTTTTTTCAATTTATTTATTTGACAGAGATTACAAGTAGGTTAAGAGGTAGGCAGAGAGGAGGAGGAAGCAGGCTCCCTGCTGAGCAGAGATCCCGATGTGGGGCTCAATCCCAGAACCCTGAGATCATATCCTGAGCCGAAGGCAGAGGCATTAACCCACTGAGCCACCCAGGCGCTCCTTGACTGCTTTTAACTCAGAATAATGTTCATGTCAAAGAGGCCCATCTTGGGGCAGCCAGTCTTTGGCCCCTGTGCTATTAATTATAGATACTATGATTTAGATTTTTAGCAGTATTGTTAGATGAATTAATCTAAACCTGGATCTGACTTCTCTTGTTTTCTAGGGAATATATTTGTAAGTTAGTTTATTTGCGGCCATGTTACAGAGGGGATGCTAAGCCACACATACTGTTAAAAATAACTGACCACTGGGGCGCCTGGGTGGCTCAGTGGGTTAGAGCCTCTGCCTTCGGCTCAGGTCATGATCCCAGGGTCCTGGGATCAGGCTCTCTGTTCATCTGGTAGCCTGCTTCCTTTCCTCTCTCTGCCTGCCTCTCTGCCTACTTGTGATCTGTCAAATAAATAAATAAAATCTTTTTTTTTTTAAGATTTTATTTATTTATTTGACAGACGGAGATCACAAGTAGGCAGAGAGGCAGAGAGAGAGAGGAGGAAGCAGGCTGTCCACAGAGCAGAGAGCCTGATGCGGGGCTTGATCCCAGGACCCTGGGATCATGACCCGAGTCGAAGGCAGAGGCTTTAACCCACCAAGCCACCCAGGCACCCCAATAAACAAAATCTTAAAAAAACAAAACAAAACTGACCACTATACTTCCTTGGTTTTACTTGCTCATTGGTCAAGGAATAGGGTTTTCAAGGGCTATGTGTAAAATGTGCCTACTTACCAAACAGATGTCCACAGTAGAGACTTATCAAGGGTTTTAGTAGGGAAGAGGTCTCTCCCTTACTGTCAGCAGCAGCTTGTAAAGCTGACTGTACATATGTGCATTCCTCTTGGTAGAAATGGTCCATAGCACTAACTGGTAAGGCTTACTGTATAGTTAGTATTATCAATATCCTTTGGTTCAACATACCTTATAGTTCATATATAATCTGTGTTAATTATATAGATTGTACATTTAAAGCTGTTACCAAGTTGCTGGAACATAAGAGCAGAAACAAGGTCATATCAGTTATTTTGTTAAGTATCCTTTGTATCACAACATAGGGAATTTTGTTTGTTTGTTTTAAGATTGTTTGAGAGAGAGCAAGGGAGTGCTCTTAAGTGGGGCTGGGGTTGGGTAGAGGTAGTGGGAGAGGGAAAAGCAGACTCCCCATGAGTGGGAAGCTCCATGTGGGGGTCCAGCCCAGGATCTTGGGATCATGACCTGAGCCGAAGGCAGACACTTAACTGATGGAGCTATCCAGGTACCCCACAAAGGAAATGTTTTTATTTATTTATTTAAACAAAATTTTTTTAGATTTTTTTTTTAATTTGTTTGAGAGAGAGAGAGAACAAGATAGTGAACGAGAAGCAGACTTCTTGTGGAGCAGGAAGCCTGCATGGGATTCCGTTCCAGGCCCCTGGGATCATGACCTGAGCCGAAGGGAAATGCTTAACCAGCTGAGCCGCTCAGATGCCAGGAAATGTTTTTAAAAAGTCAACTATAATAAAGTAATTTTATTACTTTATACATGTGTGCACATACATACACAAATGCAATGTGCCTACTTAGTTCAGTACCAGGCATACAAATGGAGGATGTACTTTAACTCTTCTTTTTCTATAAACGAGTTTAATATGCAACTAAATTTGTATTTATGAAGCTTAAAATAAATTTCAAGCTGGTGAGAAAATTTTAAGAAACCATTCAAAAATGATCCTTTTTATTCAAGTTTCAGAGCAGTGTTCTTAGAATGGTTGATTATAAAACTTAGCAATGTCAAGTTTATATTTCAAACAGAATAAATTCCAGTCAAATTTAGTATAACTTTGAGAGTTCATATTTATGTACTGTTATCATTACCCTATTATCTGTTGAAAAATAAGTATTTGGTTCAATATGCAGTGTAAAACACTTTGCCAAATAGACTTGTGCTATGTAATGTGTTTAAGTGCTACTCCTTTTTTAAGATTTTATTTATTTGTGAGAGAGCATGGGGGGTGGGGAGGGGCAGTGGGCAAGGGAGAACCAGACTCATCCCTTAGCAGGGAGCCCAAAACGGGCCTTAATCTCAGGACTCTGGGATCATGACCCAAGCCAAAGGCAGATGCTTAACTGACTGAATCAGCCAGGTGCCCCTCAAGTGCTGCTCCTTTTGAGTGAATTACTGGTGTGATCTGAAACATTTAAAATGGTTTTGCTACCCGCCTTTATCCTGCAGTTTCAGTTACTCTTTGCTTCCTGTTTTTAGCAGTTGCCTGGAGCTGTTGGGGCAGCTGGTTTCCCTTTGGGGGGGAGGGTGGTGTTAGTGGTGAAAGGAGTATGTTTTGCCTGAAATATTTTTAAAGCGTGAAACTATGCTTGAAAGTTCATTTCACTTGTTACTATTCAGACTGTTTATTTTATGTTGAAACAAAGAATTTTCTAACTACCATATTTTTTGAAAGGAATTAAAATTTGAGCCTTTTATTCAGTATTAGTCATTGCTGTACCTTAGTGAAAGAAACTACTTGAGCTTGACACTGTAAACAGGTGACAAATGTATATTTATCTACTTAATAGAAATCTCTTTTTTTTGGCCAGTTGATAAATCATCTTCATCTTTACTTTTAATATTACTATGAAAAATAGTTAACATTAGATAGATTGATTCTGTGGATAGAGTTCAAAAGTGTGTCATGTAATGTTAAGATGTCTGATAAGATCATAGTAAAATTGTCATATGTGAGGAATTGTTTGAAGATGATGATTTAAGACAATCTTACCCCCTTACCTTCACATAACTATATAGACTTCATGGCAGATTTTATCCCATATTAATGATAATCATTTATGTTTATAGTTTAGTTTTATGTTTTTTTTAAAGATTTTATTTTTTTGAGAGAGAGTGTGCTCATAGTAGGGGCAGAGGAAGAGGGAAAGCAGACTCTCCACTGAGCAGAGAAGCCCAACGTGGGGCTCGATCCCAGGACCTTGAAATCATGAACCAAGCTGAAGGCAGAGGCTTAACAGACCAAGCCACCCAGGCACCCCTGAAGTTGGTTGTTATCTTTGCTGAGAGTGTATAACTTGAATTCTTAAAATAAAATATATTTTGTTTAGTCCATGAATGACCCAAGAGAGTGCTTTGAATTTTTCCTACAAATAACTTGAAGAAAGTAATAAAAAAGTTAAAATACCTGGGAGAAATCTTTCTTAGTGTAATTACTACCTTTAATTTTTAAGGAAAGAAAAAAAAAACCCTACTTTTAAAAAAGTTTCACTGAGGTATAAATACATACAGTAGGGGCGCCTGGGTGGCTCAGATGGCTGGGTGTCTGCCGTTGGCTCAGGTCATGATCCTAATGTCCTCGTGGGATCTAGCCCCACTTCAGACTCCTGGCTCAGTGGGGAGTCTTCTTCTCCCTCTTCCTCTGCTCCTCTCCCTGCTCATGCTCTTTCTCTCTGTATCTGTCTCAAATAAATAGAATCCTTTAAAAAATATATTAAAAATACATACAGTAAACTTCACAAATTTAGAGTGTACAATAAGTTTTCACATGTATACACTCATGAAATAGTCACCATAATTAAGATAATAAACATATCCCTCCCAAAAGTTTTCCTGGGTCCCTCTTTGCCTTATCGCTTCCCCCTAGGGAACCACTGATCTTATTTCTGTCACTATAGATTAGTTTGCACTCTTTTTAGAATTTTATGTAAATAGGATCATATAGTATGTCTTGTCTGCTTTCACTCAGCATAATTTTGAAATTTATTCATGTTTTCAGTAGTTCTTTTTATTGCAATGTAGTATTCCATTGTATGAGCATAGTAAGTTAATTCTTTCACCTGTATAGACATTTGGGTTGTTTTCAGTTTGTGGATATTACAAACAAAGCTGCTGTGAATATTTGTGTATAAGTCTTTATGTGATATATGCTTTCATTTCTCTTGGATAATTACTTAGAAGGGTTGGGACATAAAGTAGATATGTGTTTAACTTTTAAAGAAATAGGAAACTTTCCCAAAGTGCTTGTACCATTTTTATAGTCTTACTGGTGGTGTATGAAAATACTAGTCGCTCTATTTCCTTACCCAAGTTTGTCATGGTCAGTCTTTTTAAATTTTTAAATATTCTAACAGGCATGTAGTGGAATTTTTTTTTTTTTTTTAAGACTTTATTTACTCATTTGACAGACAGAGATCTCAAGTAGGCAGAGAGAGAGGGGGGAGCAGGTTCCCTGCTGAGCAGAGAGCCCGACTCAGGGCTCCATCCCAGGACCCTGAGATCATGACTTGAACTGAAGGCAGAGGCTTTAACCCACAGAGCCAACCAGGCGCCCCCCTCTTTTTTTTTTTTAAGATTTTATTTATTTGGCAGAGAGAGCACAAGTAAGGGGAGCAGCAAGCAGAGGAAGGAACAGACTCCCTGCTGAGCAGGAAACCCTATGTGGGGCTTGATCCCAGGAGCATGGGATCATGATCTGAGCTGAAGGCAGATGCTTAACCGACTGGGCCATCCAGTACTACACTACACCACACTACCGTACACCAGTACTACTATACCCCTATGTAGCAGAATCTTATTGTGGTGGTAATTTACATTTCTCTGATGATAAATGGTGTTGAGCATCATTTCATGTACTTATTTGCCATCTGTATATCTTTATTGATGAAACATCAGTTCAGATCTTTTGCATATATATATATACATATATATATATATCTTTTTAGAGAGAGAGATAGAGTGTGCGAGTGTGAGGGAGTGGGTGCTGAGGGAGAATAAAGAGAATCTTAAGCAGGCTGCTTGCTCAGCACAGAGCCTGATGTGGGGCTCGACCTTATTACCCTGAGATCATGACCTGAGCTGAAATCAAGAGTCAGATGCTTAACCAACTGAGCCACCTGGTGCCCCTAGAATTTGTCTAATTAAAAAAAAAATCATAACAGTAAATAGTAACATTAAGCCACTAAATTATGATTTTCTTTTCTAGAATTCAGCATACAATTGAAATAAAATGACAACCTCCTGGAGTGATCGGTTACAGAATGCGGCGGATATGCCTGCTAATATGGATAAGCATGCCCTGAAAAAGTATCGGCGAGAAGCCTATCATCGGTAAGTATTTTGTCTATTTAATCCTCGAAACATCCCTATAAAGTGGGCACATATTATCTTCATTGTACAGATGATGAAGTTAATGTGTAGAGAAGTTAGGCAGTTTATAGATCATGTAGCTAGTTCATGGTTCAAACCCAGTCCAGAGTCTGGGCTTGCTTGCTTGCTTTCTTTCTTTCTTTCTTTCATCAATCAATCAATCAATCAATCTCAACACTCACTATGGCCTTGAACTCACAACCCTGAGATAAAGAGTTGCACACTCTGCTCTTCCGAGTAAGCCAGTTAGGTGCCCCCAAGAGTCTAGACTTTTAACCACTAGTACACCATACTGCTGCATTTTAAGAGGAGAGGAGATTTCTTCTTTCTTACATCTACTAATAAAAGTCCTTAACTGAAGAAAGTCTTCAGATGCTGAAAAATTGTACCTTAATTAGTAAGAATGAAATTCTTTTTTTTTTTTTTTTTTTTTAAGAATGAGCTTCTTGGGGCGCCTGGGTGGCTCAGTGGGTTAAAGCCTCTGCCTTCGGCTTGGGTAATGATCCCAGGGTCCTGGGATTGAGCCCCGCATCAGGTTCTCTGCTCAGTGGGGAGCCTGCTTCATCCTCTCTCTTTACTTGCCTCTCTGCCTACTTGTGATCTCTGTCTGTCAAATAAATAAATAAAATCTTTGAAAAAAAAAAAGAGAATGAGCTTCCTAATGGACATTTTCCACAAACTGATAATAGTTCTTTTGTTTGTTTGTTTTTTAAAGATTTTATTTATTTGACAGAGAGAGAGAACACAGGCAGGGGGAGCTGCACAGGGAGAGGGAGAAGCAGACTCCCTACTGAGCAGGGAGCCTGACACGGGCCTTGATCCCAGCACCGGGATCATGTCCTGAGCCAAAGGCAGACAGTTAACCAACTGAGTGGCCTAGGCGCCCCTCGATTATATTTCTTTTTTTTTTCTTTTTAGAGATTTTATTTATTTATTTGACAGACAGAGATCATAAGTAGACAGAGAAGCAGGCAGAGAGAGGAGGAAGCAGGCTCCCTGCTGAGCAGAGAGCCCGATGCATGCATGCGGGGCTAGGAACCTGGGATCACAACCCAAGCCGAAGGCAGAGGCTTTAACCCACTGAGCCACCCAGGCGCCTCTCAATTATAGTTCTTCTTTTTTTTTAAAGATTTTGTTTATTTATTTGAGAGAGAGAGAGAGAGAGAGCACAGGCAGGCAGAGGCAGAGGGAGAAGCAGGCTCCCTGACAAGCAAGGAGCCCGATGTGGGACTCAATCCCAGGACGCTGGGATCATGACCTGAGCCGAAGGCAGCTGCTTAACCAACTGAGCCACCCAGGCGTCCCTCGATTATAGTTCTTAAATAGATTTTTTAAAATTGTGTCTACTGGCTACTTCATTAGACTGAATGTGGGTAATACTGGGTATTAGCAATATTTTTTTTTTTTAAGATTTTATTTATTTATTTGTTAGAGAGAGAGAGAGCGAGCACAGGCAGACAGAGAGGCAGGCAGAGGCAGAGGGAGAAGCAGGCTCCCTGTCGGGCAAGGAGCCCGATGTGGGACTCGATCCCAGGACGCTGGGATCATGACCTGAGCCGAAGGCAGCCGCTTAACCAACTGAGCCACCTAGGCGTCCCAGCAATATTTTCTTGTATTAAGACTTCAACATTTTCTCTGAATTATTTTTAAATTTTACAATGTGGGCACCCTCTTGGGTCCCCTCCCTCTTTGGGAACTTTGTGGCCATTACTCTGTAATTTTACTATTGCTCAAAACCTTGCTTTGCTGCCCACCAAAAAAAAAAAAAAAAAAAAGTTTAGGGACGCCTGGGTGGCTCAGTGGGTTAAGCCACTGCCTTCAGCTCCAGTCATGATCGCAGGGTCCTGGGATCGAGTCCCACATTGGGCTCTCTGCTCTGCAGGGAGCCTGCTTCTCCCCTCCCCGTTCTGTCTGCCTCTCTGCCTACTTGTGTGATCTCTGTCTGTCAAATAAATAAAATAAAACCTTTAAAAAAAAAAAAAAGTTTAAAATGTGGCTCAGTGATGGGCGCCTGGGTGGCTCAGATGGTCAGGCATCTGCCTTCAGTTCAGGTCATGATCCCAGTGTCCTGGGATCGAGCCCCACATTGGGCTTCCTGCTCAATGGAAAGCTTGCTTTCCCTCTCCCATTTCCCCTGCTTGTGTTCCTGCTCTTGCTTTCATTCTATCAAATAAATAAATAAAATCTTTAAAAAAAAGTGGCTCAATTAGTTAAATGTTTGACTCTTGGTTTTGGCTCAGGTCGTGATCTCATAGATGGTGAGATCAAGCCCCACTTCAGGCTCCATGCTCAGGTCTGATTGAGGATTCTCTCCTGCCCCTTCCCCTGCTCACACCCAGTCTCTCAAATAAATAAATCTTTAAAAAGTTTAAAATGTAAATATTTTAAATTTATTTGTCACTTTTTTTTTTAAAGATTTTATTTATTTAGAGAGCACAAGACGGGGGAGGATCAGAGGGAGAAGCAGACTCCCTGCTGAGCAGGGAGCCATATGTGGGACTGCAGGATCATGACCCGAGCCAAAGGCAGTTGCTTAACCAGCTAAGCCACCAGGCACCCCTATTTATCATTTTTTTAAAAAAGTTTATTTATTTTTGAGAGAGAGAGAGAGCGTGAGCGAGCTGTGGGGGAGGAGCAGGGACAGAGGAGGAAGCAGACTCATCAGGGAATGAGCATCTAAGGCAGATGTTTAACTGACTGAGCCACCCAGGTGCCCCTTATTTGTCACTTCTAATAGATTGAATTAAATGGCTGTTTCTGCCTAATCCTGAGTAGCTAAGATTCGTGGAAGTAGATACTGCATTTAGAAATCACTTGTTTTTGGACAGAAATTAGAGGTTTACACTTTCCATAAATTAATAGAATAGAAAGACCTGGGCCCTATTAAATACTTCTGCCACCCATATTGGGAAAGCAAGGCATAAGTAGAAATGCTGGTGTACTGGTAGTGCTAAAAAGTTGCGTGGGAACTCCAGGAGGAATCTACAGCAACTCATAATTACTCATTTGTTTCTAAGCTAGAGGAAAGAGAAAATATTTGGTATTTTATACTTATTCAGTTATTTGTCTTTATGCTACATACATTTGGCTATGATGTAACATATTTATCAATGGAAACAAGGGCTAGAATTATGCAACGAAGAGAGGTCATTTAGTACGCATCAGGTGTCCTAGTTGCATTTAATATGTCATAGCCTGAGTCCTTCTGACTCACGTAGAATGACATTTCCTGGAAGATTTTAGACTGGCTCTGCACCCTACATTCTTTATATAGTAGAGTGCACTCTGAAATAATAGAAATGGTGGGAAAAACACCTCCAAGGGTTTAAATTTTTAGATCATTTGAAACTTTTTTTCTTTTTTCTTATTGTGGTAAAGTATACATAACATAGAATTGCCATCTTAATTGTTTTAAATTATACACTTCAGTAGTATTAAGTATATTCACACTGTTGTGCAGCCATCACCAGTATCCATCCCTATAACTTCATTTTGTACAATTGATACTATATCTGTTAAATAGTAAGTCCTTGTTCTCCCTTCCCCAGCTCCTGGTAACCAACGACCATTATACTGTCTGACTTTATAATTTTGACTACTCTAAGTACTTTATATAAGTGGAATTATACAGTATTTGTCTTTTTGTGACAGACTTGTATCAGTTAGTATAATGTTCTCAAGGTTCATTCATGTCACAGCATATTGCATAATTTCCTTTTAATGTAAAATTTGGGTTCTTGAATTCTTGCAAGTATTTGCTTTTGTTAATTAAAAATTTTTAATAGAAGCCATTTAAAAGGCATTTATCTTAGTTTTTCAGTTAAGTCAGTTTGTAGAATATTCTGTTTCTGGGCTTTTTATTAAAGGTATTTACTCGAGTTGGTAATTTATCATTGGGTAAATTAGGCAGACTGTGATATCGTTTATCATAAACTACCTTGTATGTGATGCTTTAGAATTCCCTTCTTAGAAGAAGCTAAATATTTTTAATTAAGTAAATAAACATCTAACTTCCGGCTTTTTCCTTGCTAATGTTAGTCTTTTAAAAATGATGGTCATGAGTCATTATTAAGAAACTGGTCTCCAGAAGGTATGCCTGTTGGTCTTCTTCCATTTCCTTATAATGGCTGTTGAGTCTTCTAGGCTGAGGATAATCATCAGGCCAAACCCTTCTTTGGAATAGTTTTACTGTGTAGTCAGAAGATAGGCTGAGCTGCTCAGATGTTACAGTGGCTTGAATGAGGCAAGTTAGACAATTACCTCTTAAATAGTCTCTTGTTTAACACCTAGAATCTGAGAGGGATCAAAATAGATAAGAATTTGTATCTACTATATCCAACAATGGAACAACTAGATTTTTCATCTGCTCTCCATGTTTGTGCCCAGGATGCTGAAATCAGGTATTTGGTTTTTTCTTTTCTAAAATTTTGATGATTAGGTGCACCTGGGAGGCTCAGTGGGTTAAAGCCTCTGCCAGGGTCCTGGGATTGAGCCCCACATCCGGCTCCCTACTCAGCCGGGAGCCTGCTTCCCCCCCTCTCTATGCCTGCTTCTCTGCCTACTTGTGATCTCTGTCAAATAAATAAATAAAATCTTAAAAAAAATAAAATTTTGATGATTATAGTATAGAAAAATTTCTGTAATTATAGTATAGAAGAAATTCTGTAAGTGAATTATGAACACAGCTTATGAATTCAGCAGTGGTTTTATCACATTGAACTGTAAGCAGTTGGGCATGTGAATTTTTGGTTAATCAGTCTTTTGCCTTATTTTATTTTTTATTTTTTTAAAGCATTTTTTAAAATTTAAACATAAAATGTAACCCCACCACCCTCTCCCAACCCCCCTCCCCCCACCCCCCTTTTGCCTTATTTTAAAAGACATTGCAGTCACTTTCTCTTTGAATTTCTTTCTTTCTTTTTTTTTTTTTTTTTTTAAAGATTTTATTTATTTGAGAGGAGGAAGCAGGCTCTCAGAGGAGCAGAGAGCCTGATGCGGGGCTTGATCCCAGGACCCTGGGACCATGACCTGAGCCCAAGGCAGAGGCTTTAACCCACTGAGCCACCCAGGTGCCCTCTCTTTGAATTTCTTTATATATATATTTGTGCCCCCCAAAATTTTAATTGAAATTTGCACTTCCAAAGCCATACCAATAGTTATTTAAGCTTGTTGAAAAATAGTTTCTTCTTCAATCAAAGCTTTAAATTATTATATATGTTTAAAGAATAAAAAGGAATTTGTGTACATGTATAAAACTATTTTGTAGTACCTGTAGCTTGGCACACTGATAGAATTAGAAGTTGTTATGATTTTTTTTTTTTAACTTCAAATAAAAAACAGGTATGAGGTTTTATACAGAGAGAGACTGCCAGGTTGATAAATTTTAATTTCTTTGTCACTTAACCACTATGGATATCACATGAATGTCATTCAGCTTTTTAGTTGTATCATTGATAAAGCTGAATTACTTGTCATTTTAGTTTGGATTCTCACATTGAAATGGCTAAGTTAAGATTTTAGTGGCTATCTTACGAATTCAAAAATCACATGGAAAATACAAGTCCTTGGGAATGTCAAGGAGCTGTGTTCCTTAAATAATGTATAGATGGCATATATCTTATCAAAATAAGAGTTATCACAACTGTGTTAAACTTCTTTTGCTATTATGTCATTCTAATGTTTTGATTAGTATTTCATGTTCCTAAGGAATGACAAATGAAGATTCAGGGCCTGATAAGTTTTTTTTTTTAAGCCTATTTATTTTGCTTAAAACATTAGATCTATAGAATACTGTTCAACAATAAAAAGGATTGAACTATCAATACATACAACTTTGCTATACCAAGAAAATTATGCTTAGTTAATAAGGCCAATTTCAAAAGGTTACCTAGTATATGATTCTGTCTCTGTAACATTCTTGAAATGAGACCATTCTGGAGATTGGGAGCAGAGTAATGGTGGCAAGGGTTTAGGGGTTGGGGTGGGTGGAAGATGGTGGGCGTAGTTGTAAAACATGGCACAAGGAATCCTTGTGATTGAAACTGTTTTGTCTTGACTCTAGTGGTGATTACATGAAGTCTATATACACATGACTTCATGTAAAACTGGTGAAATCTGAATAAAGTTGGTGAACTAGGTCAATATCAGTTCCCTGATTATGTTACTGTACTATATTTATGCAGGATATTTTATTGGAGGAAACAGTAAGGGGGAATCTTTCTGTATTATTTCTTATTACTGCATATGAATCTGTAATTATTTCAACATAAAAAGATAAATTCAATCACACACTTTTTTTACATCATAGGTATTCCTTGCATCTTCTAGATGTAAGTGCTTTTTATAATTCATGGTGATACTACTTTATAGAATACAGATTCTGTAAACTTTATTGTTCAGAAGAAGATACTGGATCCTAAAACATTCTTTAGTTTGTTTCTCTGCCACCATTCCCTATAGGCTTCTTCCAAAAACCTGCCTTAAAGTAAAATAGAAAAGAGGTGGTCGTGACAAGGGAGAGAGAGAAAAACAGATAGCAGGGGCGCTTGGGTGGCTCAGTGAGTTTTAAAGCCTCTGCCTTCGGCCCAGGTCATGATCCCAGGGTCCTGGGATCGAGCCCCGCATTGGGCTCTCTGCTCAGCAGGGAGTCTGCTTCCTCCTCTTTCTGCCTGCTTCTCTGCCCACTTGTGATCTCTGTCTGTCAAATAAATAAATAAAATCTTTAGAAAAAAATAAAAGATAGCAGATCTTTGATTTAATGAAATCCTGTGATATGAAACTCAGTTTGAGGAAATATTACTCAAATTTAGATAGCATATTTCACCTTCAAAGACTCTTTTGTATAGCTTCTTTTCAAAGTAATGTCTGAGAGGTAGATTCATCCATATTTTTGTGTGTACCAGTAATTTGTTCTTTTTTATTACTATGTGGCATTCCATGGTATCAGCATACCACAATTTATTCATCCATTTTCTGTTTATGAACCTTTGGGCTTTTTCAGATTTTAGTTCTTAAGTATAAGGCTGCTACAGACTGAGAAAATATTTGTAAATTATAAAATAATAAATGATAAAAGACTTATATCCAGAATGTATAAAGGAGTTTAAATTCAACCCAGTGAAGAAATGGGCAGAAGACTGATCCTTCCCTACAGAGATATGTGGATGGCGTAAAGCACATGTGTAATAATGTACGCTTCATATTCAATTCTGTACACTTCATATCTAATCTAATCTAATCTTTAATGAGAGAAATGCATTAAAACTACAGTGTATATGCCTATTACAGTGGTTAAAATAAAACAGTACTTGATACTATCAAGGATATGGAGCAACTAGAACTCTGATACATTGCTGGTAGAAAGACAAAATGGTATAGCCATTCTGCAAAACAGTTTGGTAGTTTATTTTGAAGTCAGAGACATTTAACATATGACCCAGAAATCTTACTCCTAGATATTTGCCCTAGGCAAATGAAAACTTATGTTCACACACAAAAAACTATGTGAATAATTTTTATAGTATCTCTATTTATAATTACCTCAAACTAGAAGCAACCCAAATATCCCTTAGCAGGTGAATATATAAATAAAATGCAGTATATCTGCAGTGAATTATAACTGAGGAAAAAGGAAGAGACTGTTGATGACACAGCAACTTGGATGACTCTCAAGGATGTAATGCTGGTTCTAAGAAGCCAGTGTGGGACACCTGGGTGGTTCAGTAGGTTAAGTGTCTGCCTTCTGCTCGGGTCATGATCCCAGGGTCCTGGGATTGAGTCCCACATCCATTTTACAGATGTATAACATTTTATTTCCTTAGTGGACATTTGGGTTGTTTCTGGTTTTTGACTTTAATGAATAATGCTGCTGTGAACATTTATATATGAGTTTTTTGTACATACTTTGTAGACATGAGATATTTGTGATTGTCCCAGTTTTTGTCTTGGCTTTTATTCTCAATAATCTTTTGATGAACAGATGTTCTTTTTTTTTTTAAGATTTTATTTATTTATTTGACAGAGATCACAAGTAGGCAGAGAGAGGGGAAGGGAAGCAGGCTCCCTGCTGAGCAGAGTGCCCGATGCAGGACTTGATCCCAGGACCCTGGGATCATGACCTGAGCCGAAGGCAGAGGCTTTAACCCACTGAGCCACCCAGGCACCCCTGAACAGATGTTCTTAACTTGAAAAATGTAGTTTTTTATTGAGCTAAAATTCATATACCATAATATTTACACTTGTAAAGTATACAAGTTATTGGTTTTGGTATATTCACAAGATTGTGCAATCACAACTACTAATTCCAGAACATCAATCAATCCAAAAAAAAAAAAAAGAACCCCTTACCCGCTAGAAATAACTCTTCATTTCCTCCTCCCTTAGCCCTTGGCAACCACTAATCTACTTTCTGTCTGGAATTGACTGTTCTGTACGCTTCATATAAATGGAATTATATATGGTCATTTTCATATCTGGCTTGTTCACTTAATGTCTTCAAGATTCATCCATGTGCTGCATGACTCAATACTTAATTCATTTAATGGCTGCGTAATACTCCATTGTATGCATATACTACATTTTGTTTATTCATCTGTTGCTTAATGTTTGGATTGTTTTCCATTTTTTGGCTGTTATGAATAATGCTACTCTGACCATTGTGTACAAGTTCTGCGTGGACATGATTTCAGTTTTTTAGGCTGTATATCTAGCAGTGGGATTTGCTGGATCATATAGTAACTTTGTTTAACGTATTTTGAAGGATTGTCAAACTGTTTTCCAATGTAGGTGCCTCATTTTACATTCCTGCCAGCAGTTGATGAGGGTTCTAATTTCTCCACATCCTCACAGTGACACTTGTTATTTGCTATTTTTTAGAGCTGTCCTAGGATGTGTGAGAAGTGTATCTCATTGTGATTTTTTTTTGAAGATTTTATTTATTACTTGACAGAGAGAGCACAGTAGACAGAGCAACAGGGAGAGGGAGAAGCAGGCTCTCCACTGAGCAGGTAGCCGGATGCCGTGCTTGATCCCAGGAGCCTGGGATCACGACCTGAGCCGAAGACAGCCACTTAACCAACTGAGCCACCCAGGTGCCCCCTCATTGTGATTTTGATTTCCATTTTCCTTATGATTAATGTGGTTGAGCATTTGTTAGTGTTTTTTTCATTTGCATATCTTCTTTTGAGAAATATCTATTCAGATCTTTTGTCTATTTCTTAGGTTTTTTTAAAATTTTTGAGTTTTATATGTTCTTTATATATTCTAGATACCAAACCTATGTCTGCTACATGATTTTCAAATATTTTCTCCTTCTGTGGATTGTGTTTTCACTTCCCTGGTAGAGTCATTTAAAGCACAAATTTATTTTAATATTGATGAAGTCCAGTTTATATTTTCTTTTGTTGCTTGTGCTTTTAATGTTATATTTAAGAAACCACTGCTTAATCTTAGGTCACAAAGATTTATACTTATGTTTTCTTTTGAGAGCTTTATAGGTTTTTTTTGAAAGATTTAATTTATTTATTTGGCACAGAGAGAGAGAGCAAGCACACACAGGAGGAGCGGCAGGCAGAGGAGAAGCAGGCTCCTTGCTGAGCAAGGAGCCCAAAGCAGGGCTTGATCCCGGACCCCAAAATCATGACCCGAGCCAAAGGCAACCACCTAACTGACTGAGCCACCCAGATGCCCTGAGAGTTTTATAGTTTTATGTTTTATACTTAGTTTTTTTTTTTTTTTAATTTTTTTTTAAAGATTTTATTCATTTATTAGTTAGAGAGAGAGAGCGAGCACAGGCATACAGAGAGGCAGGCAGAGGCAGAGGGAGAAGCAGGCTCCCTGCTGAGCAAGGAGCCCGATGTGGGACTCGATCCCAGGATGCTGGGATCATGACCTGAGCCGAAGGCAGCCGCTTAACCAACTGAGCCACCCAGGCGTCCCTATACTTAGGTTTTTGATCCAGTTTTTTTATGGTACAAGATGGGGGTCCAAAATCATTCTTTTGCATGTTAATATCCAGCTATTCTGGCACTATTTTTTTTTTTTTAAGATTTTATTTATTTGACAAAGATCACAAGTAGACAGAGAAGCAGGCAGAGAGAGAGGAGGAAGCAGGCTCCCCGCTGAGCAGAGAGCCTGATGCGGGGCTCGATCCCAGGACCCTGGGATCACGACCTGAGCTGAAGGCAGAGGCTTTAACCCACTGAGCCACCCAGGCGCCCCTATTCTGGCACTATTTATTGAAAAGACTATCCTTTCCCCATTAAATGATCTTGATACCCTTGTCAAAAATCAATTGGTCATAGATGTGTATGTTTATTTCTGGATTCCCACTTGTATTCCATTGATCTATTTGTCTATCCTCAGGTCAGTACTATAGTCTTTATTGTTGTGGCTTTGTGTTAAGTTTTGAAATGATCATATGAGTCCTTCAGTTTTGTTCTTCTTTTTCAAGATTGTTTTGGCTATTCTGTGGCCCACCTATGTACATAAGAATTTTAGGATTAATTTGTTAATTTCTATAAAAAAGCTAGCTGGGATTTTGATAGGGATTATATTGAATCTATATATCAGTTTGGGGAGTATTGCCATCTCAACAATATTAAGTCTTCTGATTGATGAACATCGGCCATCTTTCCATTTATTTAGATCTTCTTTAATCACTTTAAACAATATTTTGTAGTTTTCAGTGCATAAGTCTTATATTTCTTGTTACATTTATTATTAAGTATTTTATGATTTCAGGTGCTATAGTAGATGAAATTTTTTTTTT
>ML107214.1:22944-57987 GCA_003697995.1 Taxidea taxus jeffersonii
AATTTCATTTTTGGGTTATTCTTTGCTACTTTATGGAAGTATGACTGGTTTTTGTATATGGATTTTGTATTCTTCAACTTGGTTTATTGTCTCTAATAGTTCTTTGGATTCTTTAATGATTCTACATATAAGATCATGTCACCTGCAGATAAGGATAATTTTACTTCTTTACCAGTTTGGAGGCCTTTTGTCTTGCCTAATATTGGACAGAATGTCCAGGACAGTGCTGAATAAAACTAGAAAGAGTAACATCCTTTTCCTTTCTTTCTTTCCTTTTTTTTTTTTAGGGTTTTGCATATTTTATTTTATTTTATAAAAATTTAAGTTCAATTAACATAATGTATTATTTGTTTCAGGGGTACAGGTGTGTGATTCATCAGTCTTATAGAATACCCAGTGCTCATTACAACACATACTCTCTAGTGTCCATCACCCAGTTACCCCATCCCCCACCCCCTTCCAGCAGCCCTCTGTTTCCTAAGATTAAGAATCTCTTATGGTTGGTCTCCCTCTCTGGTTTCATCTTGTTTCATTTTTTTCCTTTTTTCCCTATAATCCTCTGCTTGTTTCTTAAATTCCACATATGAGTGAGAAAATATGATAGTTGTCTTTCTCTCATTGACTTATGTTGCTTGGCATAATACCCTCTAGTTCCATCCATGCTGTTGCAAATGGCAAGATTTCAGTTTTTTGATGGCATATAATAATATTCCAGTGTATATATATACCACATCTTCTATATCCATTCATCTGTCTGTGGACATCTAGGCTCTTTCCATAGTTTGGCTATTGTGGACCTTGCTGCTATACACAGTGGGGTGCTGCTATACACAGTGGGGTGCAGGTGCCCCTTTAGATTACTACATTTGTATCTTTGGGGTAAATACCCAGTAGTGCAATTGCTGGGTCATGGATATCTTTCTCTTTTGCCTCATCTTGGGAAGAAATCTTTCAGTCTTTCATCATTTTTTTTTTTAAGATTTTATTTATTTATTTGACAGACAGAGATCACAAATAGGCAGAGAGGCAGGCAGAGAGAGAGGAGGAAGCAGGCTCCCCACAGAGCAGAGAGCCCGACTCCACTCGGGGCTCCATCCCAGAACTCTGAGATCATGACTTGAGCCGAAGGCAGCGGCTTAATCCACTGAGCCACCCAGGCGCCCCTCAGTCTTTCATCATTAAATATGATGTTAGCTGCAAGTTTTTCATAGCTGTCCTTTATCAGGTTGTGCAAATTCCTTTTTATTGTTAGTTTGAGATTTCTTTCTATTCCTAGTCTGTTGACTGTCTATCATGAAAGGGTATTGGATTTTGTCACATGTCCTTTTGTGTCTATTGAAATGATCATGTAGTTTTGTACTTTGTTGGATTTGGTTTGCTAGTATTTTGTTGAGGATTTTTTGTATCTGCAAAAAGGATATTCTGTATTTTCTTGTAATGTTCTATCTGGCTTTGGTATCAAGATGTAATACTGTCTTGGGGCACCTGGGTGGCTCAGTCGGTTGAGCATCAGACTTGCAGTCTCAGCTCAGGTCTTGATCTCAGGGTTGTGAGTTTGAGCTCCATGTTGGGTTCCACGCTGGGCATGGAGCCTGCTTAAAAAAAAAAAAAAAGATGTAATACTGGCTTCATAGAATGATGTGGGAAGTGCTCCCTCTTCCATTTTTGGGAAGAGTTTGATAAGGATTGATGTTACTTTAAACATTTGATAGAGTTCACCTGTGAAGCTATCAGTTTTCATATTTGTTGGAAGATTTTTTTATTATTGACTTAATCTTTTTACTTAATTATTGGTCTATTCAGATTTTCTATTTCTTTTCTAGTCAGTATTGGTAGTTTGTGTGTTTCTAGGTAGTTGTCCATTTTATTTCTGTCACCTATTTTGTTGGCACACCCTTATATTTGTTTTTATTTCTTTAAGGTCAGTAGTAATGTCTCTGTTTTCATTTCTGATTTTAGTAATTTGAGTCTTTTTACTTCATTATAGTAGCTAAATATTGTTAAATTGTTAAATTGTTGAAAGCAACCTTTGTTTCACTGATGTTTTTTTGCCAGTGTTTTTCTGTTTTATTTATCTCTGCTCTGATCTTTATTGTTTACTTCCTCCTGCTCGTTTTGAGTTTAATTTGCTCTTTCCTAATTTCTTAAGGTTTAAGGTTAGGTCATTGCTTTGAGATGTTTCTTCTTCTTCTTCTTTTTTTTTTTTTAAGGTTTATTATTTATTTTAGAGAGCATTTTTGAGCAGGGGAAGGGCAGAGGGAGGGAGAGAATCTTCAAGGAGATTCCTCTTTAAGCTCAGAGCCTGACCTGGGGCTCAGTCCCAGGACTTTGAGATCAGGACCTGACCTAAACTCAAGAGCTGGCTTCTTAACTGACTGAGCCACCCAGGTCCCTCTCTTCTTTTTTTTAACAAATGCATTTTTTTTAAAAAAGATTATTTATTTATTTATTTGTTAGAGAGAGAGAGAGAGAGAGCGCGAGCACAGGCAGACAGAGTGGCAGGCAGAGGCAGAGGGAGAAGCAGGCTCCCTGCCGAGCAAGGAGCCCGATGTGGGACTCGATCCCAGGACCCTGGGATCATGACCTGAGCCGAAGGCAGCTGCTTAACCAACTAAGCCACCCAGGCATCCCAACAAATGCATTTTTTTAAAAGATTGTATTTATTTGTTTGTCAGAGAGAGTGAGCACAGGCAGACAGAGTGTCAGGCAGAGGCAGAGGGAGAAGCAGGCTCCCTGCTGAGCAAGGAGCCCAATGCGATGCGGACCGATCCCAGGATGCTGGGATCATGACCTGAGCCAAAGGCAGCCACTTAACCAACTGAGCCACCCAGGTGTCCCATAATAAATACATTTTAAAGCTATAAATTTAGCTATCAGTAAGCTTTTGCTGTATCCCTGAATTTTGATAGGCTTTTTGTTTTGAGTGGTCTCTACGTATTTTCTATTTCCTCTTGTGATTTCTTTTTTATCCATTGGTTATTTAGAAATGTGTTGTTTAATTTCCACCTATTTTTGAATGTCCCAGATGCTTTTTGCTGTTGATTTGTACCTAATTCTGTTATGGTTTGGAGAACATATTTTGTATGATTCAGTCCTCTTAAATTTATTGAGGTTTGGTTTATGGGCTGACATATGGGCTATCTTGTATAATCTTCTATATGTACTTGACAAGAAGGTATGTTCTACTTATTTTGGGTGGAGTATCATAGAGATGTCCCACCCCCCACAAGATTTTATTTATTTCCAGAGAGAGAGAGAGAGAGAGCGCGCACAAGCAGGGGGAGGGGCAGGCAGAGGGAGGAGTAGGCTCCCTGCTGAGCAAGGAGCGGCAGGATGGACTTGGTCCCAGGATACTGGGATCATGACCTGAGCTGAAGGCAGACTCTTAACTGACCCACCCAGGCGTCCTCATAGAGATGTCTTTACCTTTGTCACATTCGTACACATATTTTTGGAATCATGAGTTCACGCTATTGCTTCTAATTCTAGTTTATCCCAAGATTCTTTCTTGTTTACTTTTATTCCATGAAATTACCTGTTGTTTTTCAGCAAGAACCCTGGCTCTTCACGACATCAACATATTTACTCATTTGCTCAATCTAATAATACATCTATAGTAGTTTCATAACTGCTTTGCTCATACCATAACAAAATTTGAAATAGTTCAGGATTTTTTGCAGTACTTCTCCTTTCTTACTTACCTTGCTCGTGACTAACGGTATATAATCAAATGCTGGTTTGTCTGTTTGTTTTTAGTTATTTGGATTAGTTATTTCTTGCTGTTTTTCTATACAGTGTGGTTAGAGTTGTTGTATGCAGTATAATTAGGTTCATTTGTTAGTTTGCTTTGTAATTGTTTTTTTTCTTTCCATTCTTACTGATTTAATTGTATTATAATTTAATATATATATTATTACATAACAATATATCCTGTTTCATCACATTATATATGTTATTAAATTAGTAGTGAGCTTTCAAAGTTAAAATGATACAAAAGACATATCGAAAGTATCGGTCTCATACATATTCCTTCTCAAGTTGGAGACTAATAAACTTTAGATTTGTTTTATTTATCTTGCTTGGGATTTATTTGAGTTCTTGATTCTGTACTTGTCTTTAATTGGTTTTCTAAATTCTCAGTCATTATCTTTTCATATTTTGTCCTTACTCTATTGTCTTATCCTCTCCCTCTGAACTCTGATAAACATATGTTAGACTTTAGCACTGTCCTCTCTTCTTTCATTCTGTCTCTTGTATTTTCCATCCTTTTTTCTCTCCATGTTACATTCTGTAAGGTATTTCAGACCTACCTTCCAGTTCACTAATTCTCTTTTTAGTTGGGTCTGACCTGAATCTATCACATTTTAAATTTTGGTTTTTATAATTTTTTTGTTTCAGAGTTTCATTTTGGAATCTTTTATCAAATATGCTGTTACTTGTTATAGTTTCCAGTTATATAATAAACATTTAAATCTTAAAGAACTTTGGTTTAAGAGTCAAAAGATCTGAAGTACATCCTGTCTCTCTTTCCAACCCCCTCCTTTCAGTACTTTTTAAAAGAGAATTTTAATTGTTAATGTATCATTCAGAAGTTAAACCATTTCCATTCAATACGATAATCCCAACTTTTAATCTCTTAATTATTATTATTTTTTAAAGATTTTATTTACTTGATAGAGAGCGAGAGAGGGGATACAAGCAGGGGGAGTGGGAGAGGGAGAAGCAGGCTTCCTGCCAAGCAGTGAGCCCTATCAGGGCTTGATCCCAGGACCCTGGGATCATGACCTGAGCCGAAGGCAGACGCTTAATGACTGAGCCACCCAAGCATCCCTCTCTTAATTATTTTCTACAGTATTTAAAAATATTTAGATGACCTCCAAATAAATTCTTATTGTATAATATTCAGGAGTATAGAAATACAGACTGAAATGTGAAAATTCCCCTTCACTTACTGTTTCTTGGTAAGTAGCTTGGCAGTCACCTTTGTAGTCCCTACTCAATGCATTTTTATTTATTTGTTTGGTCATTTATTTTTATTTCTTTTTTAAAAGATTTTATTTACTTATTTGACAGATCACAAGTAGAAAGGCAGGCAGAGTGAGAGGGGGAAGCAGGCTCCCCGCTGAGCAGAGAGCCTGATGTGGAGCTAGATCCCAGGACCCTGAGATTATGACACGAGCTGAAGGCAGAAGCTTAACCCACTGAACCACCCAGGTGCCCCTATTCATTTATTTTTAAAGATTTTATTTCTTTATTTGGGAAGAGACTGAGAGTGTGTGCCCTGTAAGACTTGATTCTTTCCATTTCATTTTGACCAGTTCCCTTCCTCAACTCTGTATTTCATTAACTCTGAACTGAGTCTAGGTTTTTTCATACATCATAATATCTGCTGTGTGTCCCCCATTCCCCCCCCCCGCTTTTCCTTTTAGCCTCTTTATTTTTTTTTATTTTTATTTTTTTTAAAGATTTTATTTATTTATTTGACAGATAGAGATCACAAGTAGGCAGAGAGGCAGGCAGAGAGAGAGGAGGAAGCAGGCTCCCTGCTGAGCAGAGAGCCCAATGCGGGGCTTGATCCCAGGACCCTGGGATCATGACCTGAGCCGAAGGCAGAGGCTTTAACCCACTGAGCCACCCAGGCATCCCCTTTTTAGCCTCTTTAACACTTGCTAATCCTTAACCATGGTGGTTAAGAGCCTGGACCTTAGGTTAGCATTATTCCATTTAATTTCTTCTTCTTTTTTTTTTTTTTTTTTAAGATTTATTTATCAAGGAGACAGTGGGAGAAAGTGAGCAGGGGGAGGGGCATAAGGAGAGAGAGAAGCAGACTCCCTGCTGAGCAGGAATGTGATCATGAGGCTCCATCTCAGGACCCTGGGATCATGACCCAAGGGGAAGGCAAATGCTTAACTGACTGAGCCACCCAGGCACCCTGGGTTTGAAAAACCCCGTTTTTTGTCAGTTAAAAAAAAACAACTTGGGTATTTTGCCCTTCAGTAAGACTCAGCCAAGAGAATATAGATACATCTCTCTGTTGTGCATATCTCTAATACTATAATTCCACACTGCTTTTAAGCTTTGTGAGTGGGTCTACTCCATTAGACTTCAAACTCCTTGAAATCAAGGACTGCCATGTTCATCTTTGTATTATAGGTATCAGGCACATAGAGACTCAGTGAATATTTCTTGACTATATGCATGGAGTTTGAAAGATCTAATCATCTCAGATGGTGCATTATCATTTGCATAGGAAGCTTGTGTAAACGTGTATACCCTTTTGTTCAAGTGAGAATTGTTGTTTTCCTTTCTTTTTGTGAGTAGTAAAGCCTTAAACTAGCCTTAAACTGATAATTACATTTATTTCCACAACACTGAGCAACATGCTGAAAATCCCAGGAAACCATGGGAAATTGGTAGTTATCAGGATTGATTATTTTTCCATATTATTTGTATTCTTATATTTATGGAATTTGGGATGAAGAGAGTCTGTGAAAGTCCTTCATTTTCATGTACAATTTGAGAACGAGTTTTTTACTAAAGTTTTTTTTTTTAAGATTTTTATTTATTTATTTGACAGAGATCACAAGTAGGCAGAGAGGGAGGCAGACAGACAGAGGGGAAGGGAAGCAGACTCCCCACTGAGCAGAGAGCCCGACTCGGGGCTGGATCCCAGGACCCTGAGATCATGACCTGAGCCAAAGGCAGAGGCTTTAACCCACTGAGCTACCCAGGCGCCCCGAGAACGAGTTTTTAAAAAAAAGTATTTCCCAAGAGGTATTTTGGTGAGATAATGCTTGACAAGCAGCCCAGTTGCTTTCCTGTACCCCCACACCTGAAGTTACAATAGTTCTTTGAGTGCTCAAAAATGACAGACAACAACCCTACCAAATGTAACCTGTCTTTTTTTTTTTTTTTTAATATTTTATTTATTCATTTGACAGAGAGATCACAAGTAGGCAGAGAGGCAGGCAGAGACAGAGAGAGGGGGAAGCAGGCTCCCTCCTGAGCAGAGAGCCCAATGTGGGGCTCGATCCCAGGACCTTGGGATCATGACCCGAGCCTAAGGCAGAGGCCTTAAACCACTGAGCCACCCAGGTGCCCCTGTAACCTGTCTTCTATAGATAAAAAATCTGAGGTTTAGAATAAGTAAGTTATTCAAGGATCCAGAGCCAGAAAGTGGAGAAGCTAGAATTTAAATCTAGTTGATCCAAGGCTCATTCCCCTTCCATTATGCCCAGCTGTTTTTCTAAATAAACTGAAAATAATTCTAGCTTGAAATTTGTAGCATTTAATAGGGCTTTATTTAAAAATTTTTTTATTCAGGTATACTTAACATACAATGTTATTTTAATTTTAGATATACTGAAATACACGTTTAGTTATTGATGACTATACATGTTAATAACTAATAGAAACCTTATTAGTAAGATATTTAGGTAAAACTTAAGGAGATAATTTTTTAAGTTAAAGTTTTAATTCATGTAGTATTTTTTTTAATCTTTTTTTTTTTTAAGATTTTATTTATTTATTTGACAGACAGAGATCACAAGTAGGCAGAGAGGCAGGCAGAGAGAGAGGAGGAAGCAGGCCCCATGCAGAGGAAAGAGCCCGATGCGAGGCTCGATCCCAGAACCCTGGGATCATGACCTGAGCCGAAGGCAGAGGCTCTAACCCACTGAGCCACCCAGGCACCCCTCATGTAGTATTTCTTTAAGGTATGTATGTTTTTAATTTGAATCACCAGTAGGAGGATATACTTGTCATTTCGGTGTTCTTAGAGGTTAGCACACTTGTTTATTTCCCCCCCTTGTTGCATAATCCCTATACATTATATTAGTCAGGAGGTAGGAATGTTGCAGATGTTTTTCTTTAAACGTTCCAACTTGCTCTGATATTTGGAATTAACCTTTAGAATGTTCTGGATTTATCCCAGATATGCCAGAGATCTGTAAATTTCTTTCCACATGAGCTGAAATTTTCAGGCAGTTGAGTAGAATATTTGTGAACACATGTTTTCCTTAAAAGCAGTGAATGATCAGAAAAAAATACCTCAGTGTGGAAATACTTTATGTTCCTCCTGTAATATGGTAGGTATATAAATACTCCCTTTTTTTGTAGTTCACATTGTTCATTTTCTAAGGGAGGAAATAATTAAATTGAGAATTAAAACATAGTATTATTTATCCTGTTAGTTTTTTTTTCCCTCTCCCAGAGTAAACTAAAAATGATTTGGACTGACTAGGGCCGCTCCATTCTGTGAAACTCACATTGTTTGCGTACTATTGGCAGGCCTCAATAGGGGGTAAATTTGCTTTTTCTGTGTGTTTGCCAGTAATGATTCCTGTCTCTTAGGGGAACTTGCCATTTGGATTGTCGCCTTTCTAAACTGGCCAGTCTTAAACATTTCAAACCATTAGTTATTTTTTCTGCCCTCCAGTTTTTGTTCTATTATTCTTAGGTTTTCAAGTATTTAAAGCTGAGTTTATTGGTCACTGAGATATTGCCTGGTTAGGGTTCGGCATTGTGCCCGAATCTGTTGGGCCTCTCAGGGCCCGAGTTCTCTGTGCTTTAACAAATGAGCTACAGTTCTCAAGAGATCAGTGAAGCTTGTTTGTTGATCCTGTATTCTCATCCAGAGGAAGTAGATCTTTGAGAATGTCTAAGGAAGGGTAAGTGAGTTTATTATTCTTTTTCCTTCATTTTTTCCAGCAAAGAGATGTTCTAGTCGTCTGTGAATTGGAAGATTAATAAGCAGTGTTACCAGTCCACCAGGGAAGGTGGAGGGAGAGATTAAAAGAAATTTAGCCAAAAGCTTTGATTGTTAATGTTTACATGTAATCTACTGTAAAGTTACTATTGTTATTTTGAAAGACAGCTTTGGGGATGGGTACTCTTTGTAGGAATTTAGTGAGCTTTAAATATCCCGTTTGTGGTAAACTCCCGTTTGTTTTTCTGTAGAATGTGTTTATGAAGATTGGAAACAAATAGTGATGTCTTACCAAAGAATTTTACATAGAAATGAGTGAAATTAAAACTCAGGCATTTTCAAATAATTTGTACCTTTGGAAATGGTGTGAAGGATTGAGTGAAACACAGCTTGTGATTTTGTTTCTTTCTGGGAAGTGTAAGCAAAAAGTAATTTTGAGTAGAATCCTGTATTCTTTTTACTTTGCAGTATAGAATGGTTTTTTATTAAGGTTTATATTTCTATATTACTGTCTTTTTAAAAAAAAGTATTATTGTCTCTTATGCCTGAGTTTGAACTGTTACGGAAATTCTTTTTTTTTTTTTAACCACTAGTAGGTGACATGTAAGTTAATGATTACATAGTAACTATTTCATTCCTAAACTTCAGGCATACTAGACCTGGTTAGTTTCAGAGAGCCATTCCCTTTGATTAAGTAGTACAGAGATCTCAAAAATTTTTTAAAAAATCAGTAAAATTTTTTTTTATTTTTTTAAATTTATTTGACAGAGACAGAGATCACAAGTAGGCAGGGAGGCAGGCAGAGAGAGAGAGAGAGAGAGAGGAAGGGAAACAGGCTCCCTGCTGAGCAGAGAGCCGGACGCAGGGCTGGATCCCAGGACCCCGAGATCATGACCTGAGCCGAAGGCGAGGCTTTAACCTACTGAGCCACCCAGTTGCCCCTAAAAATCAGTAAAATTTTAATTTTTATTTTCTGGAAGCTCTAACTTCTTTTTCTAGTCCCTGGTTCTATTAGAAATTTTGAAATAGTTTCAGAGTCCCTTTATTTTTTATAAATTGACATATAAGGTGTTATTTGCCCCAGGGGTACAGGTCTGTGAATCTTCAGACTGACACATTTCACAGCGCTACCATAGCACATACCATATGTCCATAACCCACCCACCCTATCACTACCCACCCCTCGCCCCCCAGCAACCCTCTGTTTCATGAGATTGAATGTCTCAGAGCCACATTTTTATAATTTATTTTAATCTAATTATTGTTTGTGAGCAAAATTGGCCCATTTTCCTGCTATTTTAAATCTCATTATTGAATAAAGAGAATAACCATGGATGTAGTAATTCTGTATTATTTTTAAACCTCTCATGATAGCACTAGAATCTGGAGCTTTCTTTTTTTAAATTTTATTTATTTATTTGATAAAGCACAAGTAGGCAAAGAGGCAGGCAGAGAGAGAAGGGAAGCAGGCTCCCTGTTGAGCAGAGAGCCCGCTGTGGGACCCAGGACCCTGGGATCATGACCTGAGCCAAAGGCAGAGGCTTTAACCCACTGAGCCACCCAGGCGCCCTTTGAGCTTTCTTTAAATGTAAAAGTCATGAAAGGACTGCCTCTTTAGGGTTTATATGTTTTCTTTCCTTCTGGCACTAGCTATAAACCTGTAGATGTTGAACAGTTTTTTTCATAAAGGTTATCATACATGCTGGTAGTTGTCAGTCTTGTACACATGATTGGTTTTTTAAAATTTATTTTTATTTTTTTATTTTTACTTATTTATTTGACAGAGAGCCAGTGAGCACAAGCAGGGGAAGTGGCAGAGGGAGAGAGAAAAGCAGCCACTGAGCAGGGAGCCCAATGTGGGGCTTGATCCCAGGACCCTGGGACCATGACCTGAGCCCAAGGCAGCTGCTTAACTGACTGAGCCACCCAGGTGCCCCCACATGATTGTTTATAAAGCTGTTTTGTAGATTTAGGAACTATATTTCTAGGTGCAGTCAAAATTCTTAGAAAGTAATTAGTATTAATTTTTCCCTGGTAAAGTATGTGTTAGAATTGGTTAGTTAGAGGGACGCCTGGGTGGCTCAGTTGGTTAAGCAGCTGCCTTCGGCTCAGGTCATGATCCCAGCGTCCTGGGATCGAGTCCCACATTGGGCTCCTTGCTCAGCAGGGAGCCTGCTTCTCCCTGTGCCTCTGCCTGCCTCTCTGTCTGCTGTGCTCGCTCTCTTTCTCTCTAACAAATAAATTAAAAAAAAAAAAAGAATTGGTTAGTTAGAAAGAGATATGTATAAACCAAAGGATACTGTAAGGGCTAAGATACTCTTTCAGCTTTATTTTTAGGAGCAACTGGGACAATTCCCATACTGTCTGAATAGATAAATGAGCAAGTTTTTTTTTTTTTTTTTAAGATTTTATTTATGTACTTGACAGAGGGAGAGAGAGCAAGCAAGCACAGGCAGAGGCAGAGGGAGAAGCAGGATCCCTGCTGAGCAAGGAGCCCGATGTGGGACTCGATCCCAGGACACTGGGATCACGACCCGAGCCGAAGGCAGCTGCTTAACCAACTGAGCCACCCAGGTGTCCCCATGCATTTATTTTTTAAAAGTAAGCTCTACCCCTAATGTGGGGCTTGAACTCAGCCCTGATCAAGAGTTCCATGCTTCACTGACTGAGCCAGCCAGGTACCCCTGAGCAAGTTCATTTCAGATGCATGGGTCATATACATGAGATCAGTTAGATTTTATTTTCCTTTGCTATCTTCAGAAATAAATGCATACATTTTGTACTTTGTATGAAAAGAATTCTAATATTCACAGTTTTTATATGTGTGGTATTTGGACATGTAGATAGTCTTTCATTTGATATCTATGAAATATTTTTCTAATAGTAATAGGAAAAGTTTGTTATTACAGTTAAATCACCAAAAATTATACTTAAATCTAATGTAAACCTATGGTAACTGTGACAGTGTGGTGATTAGTGTAAGGAGAGCCATATATGGATCGTGAAACCTAATAGTGAATTCATAGACCCATATATATATATATATATATATATATATATATATATAGTCAATTGATTTTCAGCAGTGAGGCCAAGGTATTTCAATGGCTGAAACAACTGAACATTCATATAGGAAAAAAATGCACCTTGACCCTTACCTCAAACTATACATAAAAAATAACACAAATGGATCCTAGACCTAAATATAAAAGTAAAAAGTAAAGTGTAGGTGAAAATCTTTGTGACCTTGAATTAGCTAAAAATTTCTTAGGTAAAATACATAACATGAAAGTCAAAATTGATCAGTTGTGTTTCATCAAAACAATGACAGCAAAAGCAAAACAACTCTATTTGAAAGACACCATTAAGAAAATGAAAAGGCAAGCCACAGACTGGAGAAGGTATTCTCAGTACATATATATCTAGTAAAGGACTTACATCCAAAATATAAGAAGAATTTGCACAGCATAATAATAAGACAAACAAACCCAGTTTAAAAATGGGCAAAAAGAGGGGTGCCTGGTTGGCTCAGAGGGTTAAAGCCTCCGCCTTCAGTTTAGGTCATGATCCCAGGGTCCTGGGATCAAGCCCCGCATAGGCTTCTCTGCTCAGCAGGGAGCCTGCTTCCTTCTCTCTCTAGCTGCCTGCCTCTCTGCCTACTTGTGATCTCTGTCAAATAAATAAATCTTAAAAAAAAAAATAAAACCACAACAAGATACCATTGCAGACCCACTAGAATGACTAAAATTAAAAACACAGACAATATTGAGCACCTTGTACTCCTATTGCTGATGAGAATGCAAAAGAGAAAGGAGTTTGGGTAGTACTTTTTTTTTTTTTTTTAAGATTTTATTTATTTGAGAGAGAGTGTGAACCCCGGGGGCAGAGTGGGGTGGCAAGGGTGGGGGGAGGAGCAAGGGCAGGGAGAGGTTAATCTTAAGCAGGAATCTTAAGAGGAATCTTAAGCAGGTTCCACACCCACTGTGGAGCCCCAGACAGGGCTCAGTCTCAGGACCCCGAGATCAAGTATCTGAGGCTTAACCAACTGTGAGACCAAGGTGCCCATGTTATTGTTTGTCCTTATTCAAGGGAAGGTACTTGGGGAAATACAGATGCTTTAGGATATGAGTTTTATCATTTGCTTTTATTTTAAGTTCTATTTTTTTTTTAAGATTTTATTTATTTATTGCAGAGCTTGTCTGTCTTAGCGCTGGATCCCAGGATCCCTGGGATCATGACCTGAGCTGAAACCGAGGGGCGGAGGCTTAACCAACTGAGCCACCCAGGCTCCCCTTAATTCTAGATTTTGACCTGTCTTTTCCATTATAGGCACAGTCAGTACAGTTGTTAAGTTGGCCTAATGATAACATTCTTTTCATTTTTGTTCTGCAAAATTCAGCTTTTGTGTTTTGCTACATTTTATAAATTATCCTCTATACACTGGTACCATTGGTCTTTGCTTTAAAAATTTGAGAAGGGTGCCTGGGTGGCTCAGTTGGCTAGGCTCCAACTCTTGGTTTTGGCTCAGGTTATGGTCTCAGAATCCTGAAATACAGTCCCGCATTGCATAGGGCTTGGTGCTCAGCATGGAGTCCGTTCCAGTCCAGTTCTACCTTCCTCTCGAATAAATAAATAAAATCTTTTTTAAAAATTGTGGAGAAAAATGAAAAAGAACTTATTGGAAAATAGGAAAAAAGGGATTGGAAAAACCTGTATTTAATTAGACCAGGATTCTAGAACAGTAAATTTATATTCAGAGTACTGATACTGTCTTTAGTTTCTCTCTTAATTTGTGTATTTTTCATTTGCTAGTCTTTTCTTTTATTCCCTGCCATCCTGCTCTCATTACTGCATTTCCTTCATTTGGGAAAGAAGGTGAAAGGAATTTTAATGTCTCTTCCTTAAAGTATGCTTTAAAAGCTTGAGTGGAAAGATAATGTGATGAGTACTTTTAGTATTTTATATATATTTTTTAACACTTAAACATTTCTGAAATTCTGCTGCATCTAGCAGTATACCACCTAGAATTAAAACAAGTTCTTCCAAATAATTGTATTTCTTTTAGTCACCTAGTTGCAATATTAACCATCCTAGTAGAGTAAATTCAGATCACAAGCCAACTACATAACTCTTCAGATCCTCAGGGGGAGGTTTTTCCCCCGTCCTCGACCTTGTCAGGGCTGAGATGTACAAATTTTGTGCTTCTTCTATGTTGCAGATTGATTTATTCTTTTTCTTCATGTTATGGGTAGGTGAGGTTCTAGCTTTATGAGGCTCTAAATTTTCTTGGGCATCGCTCTCTTTTAGTGGCATATAATGTGGGTGAGTTTGACAAGTGATGGTATCTTAAATTTTTTTTTTTAAAGATTTTATTTATTTATTTGACAGACAGATCAGAAGTAGGCAGAGAGGCAGGCAGAGAGAGAGGAGGAAGCAGGCTCCCTGCTGAGCAGAGAGCCCGATGCGGGGCTCGATCCCAGGACCCTGAGATCACGACCTGAGTCGAAGGCAGAGGCTTTAACCCACTGAGCCACCCAGGGGCCCCAGTATCTTAAATTTTAATTGTTTTTTATTTTCTGTGTATGTCATCATAGTCACATCTTTTCACCAGAACATTTTTATATTGAATATTTGAGAAAAGTGAATATTATAATTAATTCATGTTTTATTTTAAAAATGGTAACATGCTTATTGTTCAGACTTCTATTTATTTATTTATTAAAAATATTTAATTTTTTATTTTGAGAGAGAGAAAGAAATCATGAGCTGGGGGAGGGCCAGATGAAGAGGGAGTAGCAAACTCCTCACTGAGCATGGAGCCTGACTCCAGGCTCCACGCAGGGGTGGATCTTAGGATCCTGAGATCCTGACCTGAGCCAAAGGCTGATGCTTAACCCACTGAGCCACCCAGGCACCCCTGGTGTTCAGGCTCTAGAAGCATAGGCTGCTGTTCTCTTGGCACAATGTGATAAAATGGATCCATCCTGAGGGTGTTCTTCAGAGAAAATACTAAGACATATTAGTGAATTATTCACTGACGTTTATGAAAACAAAAACTAATGCTACTTAAATCATTTTTTCTTTTATAAAATCTAGTCCAGAATGTTTTATTGTGTCTGTATATCTGTGGTATTTGAATTTCAATTTTTAGGCACCCATTTCATAAATTAGAGAGTTCTTACCTGTATGTTTCTATATCACCAAGCATACTTTTCCTGAAGGATAGGGACATAAAGGCAGAATGAGGTCTTGCAATTAGGCTTTTTAAATAACAGCTTTATAGAAATATAGTTCCCATACCATCCAGTTCACTTTTTAAAGTGTACAATTCAGTGGTTTTAGTATATTCACAGAGTTGTGCAACCAATACCACTGTTTAATTTTAGAACATTTTTACTACCCCTGAAAGAAACCCGGTACTCAGCTAAATGTTGTGTCTGCTCTATACAAGGCCTTATGGTAAGTTTTGGGAAGGCAGTAAACCCCAGCCTCAAAGTTTATAATCCAGTAAAGAATAAAAGAACTACCTGTATATTTTATGTATGTGACAAAATATACCACAAGCCAAAATAAAGGATTTTGAATATTCAAACCTCTCAATGGATCACAACTTTATAAAACTCTTTCATTAAGTAGGAAAGTAATCTGAGACCCAGAGGCATCACTACCTGTAGTTGTGTGGCACAGCCAGAGTGGGTTCTTGAAGAAATCAGTTGAGATTGCTGTGTCTTGAAAAGTTAGAGATAACTGAGGAGAACATGTCAGGTATAGTAAACAGTGTAAACGAAGCTTCAGGGTACCTTTAGGAAATAGTGAGTAGTTCATTTTGATTATTGGAGCAAAAGGTGCATGATATGGAGCAATATGAGATAAAACTGATTTTGGAAAGATGGTGAAAAGCTTTGAACTCCTTGAAGATACAAAAACTTGTATAATTTGGGTAGGTAGTGAGGAATGTCCAAAGGTTATTAAGTAGGAGAGTGACATGGTTGGAGCTGGGCTTCAAGACAGTTCTTCTCAAACTATCAGTGATGGGGGATCATTTGTTTTGTTTTCATCCCAGTCTTTTCAAATTGATGCATTTACAAAATATAGTAAAAATGAATTAATAGGAAAATGAAGAGACCTGTAAGTCTCTATATTTTTTTAAGTTTATTTAATTTCTGCACCCAACATGGGGCTCAAACTCATGATGCCAAGATCAAGAGTTGCTTGCTCCTTGGACTGAGCCAGCCAGGCACCCCTGCATTTTTTTTTATTACTGTCAACAAATGTAAAGTTTCACAACAGCTATGAGAGTTTCTAAATACTTGCAATTTCTGTATGTATCATGTCATGGATTCGTAATGGCCATTCACAGAACAGTATTGGTCTGTGGACCACACACCACACTTTGAGTAGCAGTACTTCAAAACAATCAGTTTGGCTGTTAGTGTGCAGGCAGAACAATTGGAAGGTGATTGCTGAAGAGTTAATGAGTTAACAAGGACCTGGACAAGTTGGTAGCAGTATGAATTAAATGGAAGATTTGGTTTCGATAGACATTTGGAAATGTATTAAAGATTTTATTTATTTGAGAGCAAGAGAGAGAAGGCATGAGCAGAGGGAGGGACAGAGGGAGAAGCGGGCTCCTTGCTCCCCAGGACCCTTGGATCATGCATGACTTGAGCCGAAGGCAGACACTTGACTAACTGAGCCACCCAGGCACCCCTGACATTTGGAAATTTAAATGAAGGCAAATGAGATGATGTGGATTTGAGGGAGAGGAAACAATATTTACTCGATTTTAGGGTTGAGTGGTAAAATGAGAGTGCCAAAAGTAGAAATAGAAACTAGTTTGGGGAGGGGCGCCTGGGTGGCTCAGTTGGTTAAGTGACTGCCTTCGGCTCAGGTCATGATCCTGGAGTCCTGGGATCGAGTCCCACATCAGGCTCCCTGCTCAGCAGGGAGTCTGCTTCTCCCGCTGACCTCTCTCCTCTCATGCTCTCTCTCTCTCTCTTCAAATAAATAAATAAAATATTTAAAATAAAAAGAAACTAGTTTGGGGAGAAAAATACTAAATTAGATATTCAATAGAGATCCACATTATGGCATATTTTTATTAAGTAAACACACATACATACAAAGAGACATTGTTTGGCTCATAATCTAAATTTGTACTCTCGATCTGATCTCAAAAAAGCACTTGTAACTTTTCTTTTATTGCAACAAGCTTTGAGTATATTATTACACAAACCCATAACCAAAACATGCCTAAGAAGATTTTATACTTGCATCTTTAGTCTCATTTGTTGTTGCAGTAACTGTTGTTGGGCTCTTGGCCAGGAAATTGTGACTCTAGGCAGGGGGAGGAGCTAGGGATAAAGTTCACCATCGCCAAAGAAACTCTATTCCAAATGGATTTGTGTGGAGCAACAGTGATATCCAATGACAAGTTAAATTAGACACAGAGGTGTTTTCTCCAACAGTCTCAGAGATACATGCTGTTGAGGGGCTTGGTTCAGAGTAAAGCCGTCTTTCTGAAGTGAGGTTAAAGTTACACAGAAGTAAATTATACTAGGAGCTTAAAGAATAATTTTGTTATGTGACTTCAAGAACTCATTGACTCAGTTTCACACACTGCAGAACGGCAACCAGTGACAGATGAGGTAATGCTGCTTTGAATTATGATTTAAATCTCAAAACCACTAAGAGTTTTCTACTTACAAAATTCCAAATTTAGTAAATTGCATGTTCATATGCCTTAAATATGAAGATATTAGATCCCTCTTCTTAAAGCACATAGTCTTACTTCTTATGATTAATATGTGTATTTACTTGGATAGAATTTCTTTAAATTTCATGCTTTACTGTGGTAGGATATGATAGTAAAAGCTGTTACATTTTTCTCTGTCTAAATCTGTGACTGGTTTTATAGTGCCAGGTTTTATGTGTTGTTTCCTGAAGATTGTTTCTCTTGTTAATGCTCAAATCTGTATCAAATGCCTTAATATGTAGGAATTTCTGGCTGATAATTGCATTTTAAGGTTGGATGCTTAGGTCAGTCATGCTTTTGGAGACTTTGTGCTTTATTTAAAGTAAGTTTTGGAAAGTTAATTTCACAAATGTATTCACATTCTTGAAGTGGAGCTCTATAGTGGAGTGTGTTCCACTGGTTAATAATTTAGAAAAGTGACACAAGTAAATTGGCATTGGCAAAGACAGAGTCAAGGCCCTGGGACCAACAGAAATTTTTGAATTCTCCAAGCAGATACGATCTTTTGTTTTAAATGTATGGTGGGACAGTGAAGTTAGTCTTTTAACTGATAGAGTGCCTAATACTCTCTTTTGTTATAACAGTAAAGAATAGTGATTAGTTTGAGGCCAAGAGATTGTTTCTTTTGAAGACTGTATCCTGGAGACATATTTCT
Organism: Taxidea taxus jeffersonii; assembly: GCA_003697995.1. Lineage (NCBI taxonomy): Eukaryota > Metazoa > Chordata > Mammalia > Carnivora > Mustelidae > Taxidea > Taxidea taxus. The sequence goes on from ML107214.1 coordinate 41,062, forward strand.
GGCCCCAGGCTGCCTCTCTCCTGAAGTCAGTGCACACTTTCAGCCTTTAGATGTTTATTATCTTTGTAAATCTTCGAGTATGTATTATTGCAGTTCTCTATGATCCAGCTGTTCCCTTTTGTCATTATAGGTTTACTTAATACACTTTAGATATTTGCATACAAATTAGGTTTAGTTGCCTATTGCCCTTCCCTCCCATGTTTTATAGCAAAAATTAGGGAAAGAAGATGAAAACATATGTGAGATTTTTCTTATTGTTTCATAATAGGAATGAGAAGAGGAGACAGGAGTGATTGCTTCTTTCTTAAATTCGGGAATTGCTTCTGTGGATGAGGTTACTTATTTTGAATGAAAATGAAAAGATAATATTTAGTTGAAGGTCTTCATAAGACATCTATTTCCTTAAGTTAGGCATCTAAAGAGTCTTTCCTCACTCAGTCTAATCCCTAAAACAAAATGGTACAGGCTTTGTAGTAGGCTTTCAACAAATGTGCTGATTGAATAAGGTGACAAGTTAATCAAAGGGGAAAGAGTGCAATTTGATGAATATTTAGCAGTGATAATTTTGGCAAAAACAATAGATTTTCATAATCCAAACATATGTGATTCCAAGAGTTTCTACGGATAATATACCTAAGGTGCATTATAATCTTCATATCCTTAAAATAATGTGATAAAGGAGTACAGACTTAATCTTTCTTCTGACCAAGAGAGAAACTGGCAAGCTATCTTGCTGGGTCTGTTGATAGTTTCTTTCAACCTTTAGCAATGATTGATTGATATTAGCAAAGTCTGTTTTTTACCCTGTGATTTGAGCTGTGCCTGAAACCAGCTCACATCATTCTATCAGAAACAAAGCTGTTTCTTTTATCTTATGATCCCAGCATATATCCCTCCTGGGTTGTATCACAAGAATCTTCCCAGTCGTTCCTGCCTGAATTCCCATAGAATATTTTAGGCATGTCAGCTGTTTGGGCTCTGATCAAGGATTTGATCCAGTTGGCCTCTAGCCTGAATTGAGAGTGTGTTTGAAAAACATAATCTTCAGTGGCAACATTTGGTTTCCAGAGTTAGAATCATTGCTTTGTGTCTTACCCCTCTTGGCCTTCAAAAGGATTTATGTAACTGAGAAAAGTTTTGATAGTAAAGTAGATGCTTTTATCAGTAAAAGCAGGGTGAAGTTTGATAAAGTGGTAGAAAGATCATGGTGATATATTTGGGTTTGTGGGTGTTTAAAAAGATTTAGATGGGTGTCACTTACCTTATAGTTCCTTGTATCTTTCAGCTATGCATTAGGCTTCTCTCTCTCTCCCATCCATTAAAAAGGACCCATGTTAGGGCAACTTAAAATAGGAGACCATAGCACCCAACAGGTCTAATTGAGGGAAAAAGAAGTCCCAAGAAAAGGGAAAAGAAAAACACCTATCTGCATAGGAAGCCAAAAATCCAACTGTTGCTACAGTAATTTGGGGGTAAGAAGAATTATAAATATAAATATATATAATATAAAACATAGTCCACTGTTAGTCGATGGCAAAGCTAATTTATAAGACTCAGTATTACCTGAATTCTAAACATTGACTTTCATATATAACTCATCTGTACTTATAAACTAGTTAAAACATAATTGATGTATATAATCCCATTAGAAAAATTAAGTATTAATCTACAGTATTATAGAGATAAGGAACTAAATACCAATACTGGCATTAATTCTTAGGATTTAGTTCTCAGGAACTAAGGATTTTATAGAGCTAATATAGTGTGCATAACACACTAAGATAAGTAGTGATTTTCATATTTTTCAGAAGATTAATCATTCTTAATTTAAGGGTCTATTGATCTTAAGTCCTTGATGAAAATATTTCTAAGCAAATACTTGATTTTTGGTCTGCATTTAAAATTGGTACATACAGGGGCGCTTGAGTGGCTCAGTGGGTTAAAGCCTCTGCCTTCAGCTCAGGTCATGATCCCAGGGTCCTGGGATCGAACCCCACCTCGGGCTTTCTGCTCAGCAGGAAGCCTGCTTCCTCCTCTCTCTCTCCGCCTGCCTCTCTGCCTACTTGTGATCTTTGTCTGTCAAATAAATAAATAAAAATCTTTAAAAAATTGGTGCATACATTCTGAGATGAGAGGAAAAGTTTTCTGTTAAAATTTGAAATAATAAAAAAAATTTGAAATAGTAAATGAGTTGCTGAAGAGTCATTACCCAGATTAGTGGTTCCCAAACTCCTCAATATTTCATCAGTTAAAACCTAGAACATTCATCCCTTCGGGTACTGTTGTCCTCATTTATATGTAGTAGAAAACATATACAAATTAGGTATATTTAAATGATGAAATAAGTATCAGTAAAAGTTCTGATGTCTTCTTTTTGTACCGAGTGGCGTCTTGCATCTACTGGTGTAGTCACTCCTCTTTGGAGATTACTGACCTACATCATGAATAGGAGCCCAGCTCAGGCATCTTATTTTTTTAAGTTTTCTAGGTGACTTGTAGCATTCTCATTTCTCATAGTTACTTTTAAAATGAAGGCAAAGAAAATGTTTGGTAATAAGAGGATAAACCATTCAGTAATTCTGGCTGTCAAGCTGGAGATGAGTTGGAAAGGATGTGTGTGAGTATGTTATTAAGAGAGGGGTGGGGGGGCCAGAGGGGGAGGTTAGGAGGGAGAGAGAGAATCCCAAGCATGCTTCATGTCCAGCATAGACCCTAATGTGGGACTTGATCTCATGACCCTGAGATCATGACCTGAGATGAAATCAAAAGAGTTGGTCACTTAACCGACTAAGACACCCAGGTACCCCAAAAGGATACTTTTTTTTTCAGAGATGATTAAAACTTACCCAAAACATCATCATTTGATGATTTGCCATTCTATTATACATTTAGTTTTCCCTAAATGTATAATGTGTCTTCAAAAGTGATCTTTCTGAAATTTGAATCTGATTATTTCATTTCTTGAAAATCTGGTAATTTGTCCTTGCTTGCACAATAAAGTCCAAACTCTAATGTGGCATACAGAGTCCTGCTAACCTTTTTAGCTCCATAGCTTTTATTGCCCCTTCTCCCTACCCCTGCCCTTCTGGAAAACCTCCTTTTGCAGAAACAATCAGAAAAGCAAAACCAAAGAAAACTCCTCAGCTCCAGCCATAGTAAATGTTTTATCGTTCACTGTAAACCTTGTCCTTGCTTGGTTATTCTGCCTGGATTGCCTTTGTTGCTTTGTCCAATTGGAACACTTCTACTGATTGCTTAAGATTCAGCTCATACATCTCTTCTGGTCTCTAAGGAAGTGGTATTCTTGCCTCTGTCTTATTTTGTAGCATTTATTGAGTTGTTAAAATTATTCATGTATAAGTATCTCTCCTACTAGGCTGAATTCCTCAAGGACAGAGATTGTAAATTAAAATAGAAGTTCCATAAGGGCAGGTGCTCTTGTTCATTCACTGCTGTATAATGTACCTTGTTTGGGATATAGTAAACATTCAGTGTTTGAACAAATCCGTTTATGTGTATGTGTTTAGTATCTGGCATGTGGTAGGCTTTAAATGAACACTGTTTAGATAAATTATAAATGAATGAATGAATGTATTATAAAACCTCAATAAGCTTGTCTTGGGGGTCAGACTTAGAAAAAGAGAGCTGATTCTCTGAAGTCTAGCACATGGCACAGTAAGAAAATACATATATTTCCATATAATATCTGATTTCATTTATAAGAAGGACTTGAAGAATTTTAGTTACGAATTTCTCTTAAGGTTAAAAAAAATATTTTATTTGTTTGTCAGACACAAGCAGAGGGAACAGCAGGTGGAACAGGCAGAGAGAGAAGCAGGCTTCTCGCTGAGCAAGGAGCTTGATGCAGGACTCTATCCCAGGACCCTGGGATCATGACCTGAGCTTAATGACTGAGCCACCCAGGCATTCCTTTTTTAAATTTTTATTTATTTTAGAAAGAGAGGACACAGATAGGAAGAGGGGCAAAGGGAGAGGGAGAAGCAGACTCACTGCCGAACAGGGAGCCAGAGCCCTGATGCAGGAGTGGGGGCTCCATCCTAGGATCCTGAGATCATGACCTGAGCTGAAGGCAGATGCATAACCAACTGAGCCACCCAGGTGCTCCTGTTATGAATTTTTTTTTTTAAGATTTTATTTATTTATTTGACAGAGATCACAAGTAGGCAGAGAGGGGGAAGCAGCGTCCCTGCTGAGCAGAGATCCCCATGTGGGCCTCAATCCCAGGACCCTGAGATCATGACCTGAGCTGAAGGCAGAGGCTTAACCCACTGAGCCACCCAGGAGCCCCTCCTGTTATGAATCTTAATATTGGTATTTAAATGAAGAAATCTAGAAAGATAACCAAATAATTGCATTAAACTTAGGAATTTGGGGGGGGATTTGCTTCAGTGTTAATTGAGAGATCATTTGTTGCTTCTTTTTTTAGGGTGTTTGTGAACCGAAGTTTAGCGATGGAAAAAATAAAGTGTTTTGGTTTTGATATGGATTATACACTTGCTGGTGAGTAGCACTTTTTGACTGCTTAAAAACTGCTTTAAATATAACACAGTGGGTCTACAGGAGGCAATTCAGTAAACATTTATTTAATCATATATTTAGCTACTAGAAGCTCTTGTTATCAAAGCTCCTTCCATTGATATTTATGAATATTGAAATTATCAGATATCCTTGAGATTTACATAACATAGATATGTAGAACAAGTGCTAAATTATTTTAGAGTCCTTAGTAAGAAATAATATGATGAAATTATACATTAATGTGTATATCAGGGCACTTTTGGTTTTACTGTCTAAAACTATTCTTCAACGATGGAGTTTTGTATCTTTTGTTCTACCCAAGGAAAACTATTTTTCCCCCCCAAAGGAAAACTTTTTTATCAGTTAAAAATTTTAATGTTATTCTTAAGACAAATGGAAAATGTGTTTATTTCCATTGAAATGATTACAAATACACTATGTAAAGATTTTTAAAAAATTAGAGCTATTTGCTTTGTTCATTATCAAATAGACTTTAAACACAGCGCATACTGTTTTTCCCTTCTTGTCTCTGAGATATATTTGAAATCATCAATGGATTAGCTAATAGTTACAAGATCTTTTCAGAACTTAAAAAGTTTTTATTAAAAATTCCTCGATTTTGATGTGAAAATGTCACTTAAGTAGTAGAGATGAAGGACTGAGTTGAGTGCATGTATATATATGTCTATGCATGCATGTGTGTATTGCCATGACACTTGAAAAAGAATCTTTCAGAAATTATCTCTAAAAAATACTGTCTTTACACAAAAATGTTAAAATGTATAAATTCACTTGTGTTCAGAAACCTCTTATAACAGTATTAGAAAACTGAGACCCATCTCAAATTAGATCTCAATTTGATGTTCAATTTAGGGTAATATAATAATATGCATTATAACATAAAAATGTATGTAAATATGTATTGTAATAAAATAATGCAAGAATGAACACATGCAGTTTATAGGTCGTTGTCACATAGTTGTGGCCATGCTATGTACCAAACAAGTTATATATTAAAAATATACACTGACTTGGTTTGCATTTCCCTTTCTTCCCTCCATACTCTTTGTTGTTTATTTCATTTTCTATTGCCTTAAAGTTGCTGCATTTTTATTCTTACATATTTTTCTAATTGGACACAGACACTTTTAGGACCACTTCTCAGAAAGGAAGTTGGAAGTACTGTACTTTCTCAGGGTAGATCTTTCCAGATTGGGAGAAAATCCTACAGTCTCTCTCATTTGTAGAATTTTACCTCTCCAGTGAAAGGAATGGTAAGATAATTCAGCTGAAAGAGATACTACCTAAAGCAGAAATAGAAGTTAATGGGAAGAAAAAGTAACAGGTTTTTTTCCCCTTGGTTATTAAGACAATCTCATTGTATTGAGGTAGTTGTTAGTATTTACCGAAAACCTGTGGTGTTCAGGCACATTTTGTTACTGAGCATTCAGATAACCACATGTTCCTACAGAACAATGAAAAAATGAATTCTCTTGTTTAATGAGAAAGTCACTGAAAAAGTCTCTAAACTTTAAAGATACCTTATGATTGCTTCTTTTCGCTTTTTTGTTTTTTAAATCCCACTTCATATTTTAATGCTTATTACTCAGTGAAGATACTAATATACTTTGCTTATATATAAATATAATAATTATTAATATTTATTAACTGCTTATTATGCACAAAGGAAGCCCTGTTCTAGTAATAGATTATCTAATTTAAAACATGGATTATCTCATTCATGCCACTTATTTAATATTTACAAAAACTCTGTGAGGCAGATACTATTGTGGTCTTCATTTTACAGATGATGCTAGGACACTAAGAACTTTGTCCAAGTTCTTTGATGTAGCTGAACTGAGATTCAAATCTAAGTATACATTTATATTTGTATGTGAGTGTATGCACACCTGTATATACATATTATGGTAAGTTTAAATTATTATTTTGAACAATGACAGTTTATAGTGTGGTATAATTTCAAAGTACTGAGCCCCCTTCCTTAAACAACCAACCAGGACTTAAGCACTCAAAAGGGTAATGCCCTTTAAAGGAGTCCCCCTTGAGAGGCTATACATTATTTCCACAAATAGTGTTGGATGAAAAACATTGTTAGTCTTCTTATGGTACTACCTTCACTTCATAAAGCACATAGGAAAACAAGTTTATTGACTTACACTCTCTCCTGTTTCCCAGAATAGTATTTATTAAATTTATCTGAGAATAACTTTTGTTATTTAAAAAACAAACCACACCCATGAAGTGCTAGGGACTTTTCATCAGAAAATGTGCCATGAAGTACAGAGACAAGATTAAAAAGTTTTTTTTGAAAGCTTTGAGTATTTGGAATAAATATCCCTGGAATAAGTGTAATAGCTTCACAGGATAAGCTCTTGGAAAGAGTCTGTATTTGTTCTGAAGCCTCGTGTGAGACATTTTCTTCTCTGCAGTCATGACACCTTGGTACATCATTTCCTGATAGCAATTTACATATCATTTGCAGCTTTTGTTTGCTTGCCTGTCTCCGCATTGGCCTGTGAGTTCTTCAAGGGCAATGGCTTTCTTTTTCACTTTTATATCCTATGTGTTGCCTAAAGCCTGGCATGTAGTAGGCGCTCTGTAAATATATATTGAATGAACAGTTTGGGTACATAAGTTTTAATAAATCAGTGTAAGAATTAATCACTATACTTTATTAAAATAAAAACTTAGATGAATTAGTTAAAAACTGTAAGAAGAATAAAGACTTTAATGTGAGACCTGAAACCATAAAAATCTTAGAAGAGAGCAGAGGCAGTAGTTTCTTGATATCAGCCATAACGACTTTTTTCTAGATAGGTCTCCTGAGGCAAGGGAAACAAAAGCAAATAAACTATGTAGAAACTACATTAAAATAAACTTACACACAGCAAAGAAAATAGTCAACAAAACTAAAAGACAATCTACTAAGTGGGAGAAAGTATTTGCAAATGACATCCAAGAAAGGGTTAGTATCTAAAATACATAAAGAATTTCTAAAACTTAGTAATCTTATTAAAAATGGGGAGAACAGCCATTTCTCCAAAGTAGACAAAAGATGGCCAAAAGATACCTGAAAAGATATTCAACATCACTCATCATCAAGGAAATGCAAATAAAACTACTATGAGGTATCACTTCATGCCTGTCAGAATGGCTAAAATCAAAAACACAGACACAACAGGTGTTGGCAAGGATGTGGAGAAAAAGGATCCCTTGTGCATTGTTGGGGTCAATGCAAACTGGTGCAGCCAATGTAGAAAACAGTATGGAGCTTTCTCAAAAAATTAAAAATAGAATCACCCTATGATCTAGGAATTATATTACTGGGTATTTACCCAAAGACTACAAAAACACTAATTCAAAGGGATACTTGCACCCCTGTGTTTATAGCAGCATTATTTATGATAGCCAAATTAGAGAAGCAGCCTGACTGTCCATTGATTGATGACTGGATAAAGAATATGTGATACACATACACATACATACACACAATGGAATATTATTCAGTCATAAAAAAGAATGAAATCTTGCCGTTTGCAATGAAAGGGTGGAGCTTGAGTATGATGCTAAGTGAAATAAGTCAGTCAGAAAAAGACAAATACCATATGATTTCATTCATGTGGAATTTAAGAAACAAATGAGCAAAGGGAAAAAAAGAGAAACCAAAATACAGACTCATAACTATAGAGAACAAACTGCTGGTTACCAGAGGGGAGGTGGGTGAAGGAATGTAAAATAGGGGGTGGGGATTAAGGATTACACTTGTTGTGATGAGCATCAGGTGATTAAAAACTTAAAAATTAATTAAAAACTATTAAAAAAAAGAATCACTGTATTTTACTATAGCTGGTATAAAATATGCACTGTTCAAGTGAAATACTTCAAACTATGAACTTATTTTTAAAATTTTAACAAACATTATTGAGGAGTAAGTTACATACAATAAAACATGCATTTTAAGTATATAGTTAGTTAGACAAAATGTATACACGTGTAACTACCACCACAAGATGAGTATCTGGGGCGCCTGGGAGGCTCAGTGGGTTAAGCCTCTGCCTTCAGCTCAGGTCATGATCTCAGAGTCCTGGGATCGAGCTCCTCATGGGGCTCTCTGCTCAGCAGGGAGCCTGCCTCCCCCCTCCTCCCCTCTCTCTGCTTTACTGTGATCTCTCTCTGTCAAATAAACAAAATCTTAAAAAAAAAAAAAGATAAGGAATATTTCCATCACTCCAAAAAGTTCCCTCATTGCCTCATTGCCTCTTTGAAGTCGGTTCTCCCTTTTTTTTCTTTAAGATTTTATTTATTTATTTATTTGACAGACAGAGATCACAAGTAGGCAGAGAGGCAGAGAGAGGGGAAAGCAGGCTCCCTGCTGAGCAGAGACCCTGATGTGGGGCTTGATCCCAGGACCCTGAGATCATGACCTGAGCCGGAGGCAGAGGCTTTAACCCACTGAGCCACCCAGCACCCCTTGGTTCTCCCTTTTACTCCACCTTTGCCTCAGGGCTTTTTGTCACTGTGGATTAGTATAATATGCCCTTTTCAGAATTTCATATAAATGGAATCATCCAGTATATACTCTTGTCTTTGGCCTCTTTTGCTCAGTGTAATGTTTTTGTGATTCATTGATGTTGTTGTGTCTGTCAGTAAATAGTTCATTCACTTTTTTTTTTACTCCTAACATTTTTAAACTATAAAAAGTTATGAAATAATTTTAGACCTATGGAAGAGCTGCAAAAATAATAGTCGGCCTCTATTTTCTTCTAATGGTGACCTTGTACCTGACTGTGGTTGACCACAGTACAATTATAAGAACCTAGAAATTAACGTTAGTGTAGTACTACTAACTTAACTACAGATGTTATTTAGTTTTTACAAATTTTCCCACTAAAGTTCTTAATTCCAATCTAGGATCCCACATTGCATTTAGTTGTCATATTTCCTTAGTGTCTTCTATGACAGTCCTGTCTTTTCATTGCTTTGACACTTTTGAAGAGTACTAGTTAGATATTTTTGTAAAATCTTACACAATTTGGATTTGTCTGATATTTTTCCCCATGATTGAAATATTATGCATATTTGTGAAGAACACTACAGGGATTGTGTACTCTTCTCACAGCATAATACCAGGGGTACATAATGTTGATAAGTCTTATTACTAGTGATGTTTACTGGTCAACATTATACAATTACCACATTTTTCTTTAAACTATACTTTTTTTGGAGGGGGGAGTCAAGTAATCCCTTGTATGGGTACAGGTTTTTTCCTCCCCACTATCTGAAAGTAGAGTGTTCCTATGAAACTGTTTGCAAGCTGAAATGTCATAAAGCAAAGAAATAATTACCATTAATTTATATGGAAAAACTTGTGAGGATTTCGAGACCCTCCCTCCTCCTCTTTCTTAGGGTTTTCTGATGCCTTAAAACCCATCTTGCTAATGGATACACAAAATAAGTTGAGGTAAAGCACAGTTCATTACAGACATAATTTAGAGCCCTGATGGCTTGATGCTGAGATGTTGAGTGTAAGTCCTGGGGAAGGAGTGTGGCAGAGCCACTCTTGGTGCTTGTGGTGTGCACTGTCTTTATAAGGGCTGCTTACAAAACAAATGCTGAATGCCATTTTTGCTTTTCACCTTTTTTCATAAAAGCAAACATCCTCTTCAGATTTATTTCAGTTAGCAAAAACAAATACTCATGTAGGTCTTTCATCAGAGTTAAGTGGCATAACTTGAACTTTAAAAAAGCGGGGGATACCCATATATCACAATTTGTTTATGCATTTATCTGTTGATGGATGTTTGAGTTGTTTCCCTTTGGGGCTATTATGAATAAAACTGCTATGAACATTGGTTCTACATACTAAAAGTCTTTTTGTGGATGTATATTTTTATTTCTCTTGAGTAATACTTAGGAGTACAATTGCAGGATTTTATGTTTACCTTACAGGAGATAGACAAATGGTTTTTCAAAGTACTGTTACCATTTTAAAGTCCTACCCACCGAACATAAGAATTCTACTTGATCCAATCCTCACCTATGCTTGATAGCATCAATCCTTTGAATTTTAGTCATTTTAGTAAATGTGCAGTGTTATTGTGATTTTTTCTGTACTTCACTCATTAACTGGTGATGTTGAAAATCTTCATGTGGTTATTGGCTATTTATATTTCTTTTGTGAAATGCCTGTTCAAATGCCCTTGTTTACTGGCTTGTCTTTTTATTGTTGAGTTGCAGAAGTTCTTTATGTATTCTGAGTACTGGTCCTTTGTCAGATATATGTCTTGTGAATCTGTTGATCAATATGTGTTGGTCTGTGTGTTGACATTCTCTTTCATTGATCAAAGTGAATATCACATGGTCTTGATTGATTATTGTGGGTTTTTTTTAATCTTTAAGTCAGGTAGTATAAGTCCTTTATTCTTTTTTATAATTGTCTTAATATTCTATGTCCTTTACATTTCTATATAAATTTTAAAATTAGCTTATTACATTTTCAAAAATGCCTGCTGGGATTTTGATTAGGATTGCCTTGATTTCTAGATCAATTTGTAGCAAATTGACGTTTTTGCTACATTGAGTCTTCCAGTCTGGGAACATAATACATTGGGCCATTTACCTAATCTTCTTGAGAATTTCTTAGCAGTGTTTTGTCATTTTTGGTGTAAAGGTCTTATATATATTTTGTTACATTTATCTTTTAATTATTTCCTATTTTTTGTGTAGTTGTAAATGCTGTTTGAAATTGCATTTTCTATTTTATTGCTAGCATTTAGAAATACCAGCTCATTTTTGTATATTCTTGAATCCTGTGAATTTCTAAAATTTGCTTATTCATTCTAGTAGCTCTTTTATAGACTTACTAGAATTTTGTACATATGTGATCAGATCATCTGTAAATCACGTTTTTCTTTCCAATCTATAGATCCTTTTTTTTCCCAATCTGTATATCTTTATATCTTGTTAGAAAAAACATTTTTTTTCTTTTTGCCTTATTGCAGTAAAACCTTAGTACTTGGTTGAATAGCAGTGTTGAGAATGGACCTCTCTGCTGTGTTCTTGATCTTAGGGAGAGAATGTTCAGTTTTTCACTATTGAGTATGATGTTAGTTGTAGGTTTTTTTATAAATGTTTTTTTATCAGGTTGGAAAGTTCCCTTTTGTTCTTAGATTTCTGGGAGTTTTCCTTTTAACATGAATGAGTGCTAAATTTTCATTAAACGTTTTCCTGCCTCTGTTGAGATGATCCATATGCTTTTTGTTTTTTAGTTTGTTAAAAGGATGAATTACATTCATTGATTGCTGAATGTTAAACCAACTTTACATTCCTAGAGTAAATCCCACTTGGTTATATAGTATTCTTTTTATATATTGGCAAATTTGATTTGCCAATTGTTGATTTGCCTTTGTTGCCTTTGTTGAGGATTTTTGCATCATGTTCATCAGATTTGTATTTGTGTTACAATGTCTGTTGAATTTTGGTTTTAGAGTGATGTTGATCTCATATAATGAGTTGGGAACTGTTCCCCTTTTCTATTTTCTGAAAGTGTGGATAGAATTGATATTATTTTTTCCTTAAGTATGTGATAGAATTAACAAGTGAAGCTATCTGGGCCAGGAGTTATTTTTGTGGAAAGGTTTTAAATTATGCATTCAACTGTTAAATATAGGGCTAGTCAGACTTTCTGTTTCTTCTTGTATCAGTTTTGATCATTTGTGTCCATTTCACTGAGTTTTAAATTTATTGGCATAATTTTTATTATATTTTTATTATTCTCTTAATGTTTCTAGGATCTGTAGTACTGTTCTCTTTTTCATTCCTGAAATTAGTAATTTATGTCTTTTTTTTACCTTCATCAGTCTAGCAAGAGGTTAATCAGTTTTCTTGATTTTTTTGTTTTCCCCGGTTAAGAGCCAGCTTTTGGTTTCAGTGAATACATGAGAATAAGGGGGATTTAAATTTAAAGGTGATTTTAAAGTAATTATATATAAGTATGAAGTTACAACTGGCTTTTATGATAATTGCTGACTATAAAAAAAGTAGTTTCTTATAAAATTAATATAATAAATACTATCCAAATACTCCAAGCACCCTTATCTTTATTTGCTTTATATTTTTTAATATAGGCAGTGGCAGTAACCACTTTTATTTCTGATTATAATTTTTAAGTTTGTTTTCCTTCTGTGTTCTTAGTATCATTAATGTTATGTTGTTGACCTACTTTCTTGCTTCAAGTGTTTATGGAAAATGCCAAATTTTTGTGCAGAATGAAATGTGGCACTGTTTACTTTCTTTCATTTTTTTCCTCCCTATATATATTGACTTCAGAAATTGGAGGATACAGAGAAGAATTGGTTTCTTAATTTTTTTGAAAATTAGCTTGTTTTGTATTAGCTTATACTTAATATAATTAATATATGTATTAATATACTTAATATACTTAATATATGCATTAGCTAATACTTAATAAGTATTAGCTATTTAAATAGCTGTCTTCTTAGTATTCTACTATTTTGAGTATAGAGAAGACATTTAATAAGCATTTGATTTTTTTTTATTGAGGGAAGGAATAACCCAACAAATGTTAATTTTATCTGAAATGAAATTATTAGATGTCCTCTAAATCTACATATCTGGCATAATCTGTGAATTGGCTATTCTGGCAAACAATATTTTGAGTGATACGAAGTTACCATTTACAGCATAGATGGATTACTTGTTTTCATAGACTATAGTGAAATTGATAGTGAAGCTAGGATTGATGCTTCTGAAGTGTCTGGATAGGACATCACATTTCAAATGGCAGTCATGTTTTGGAGTGGTACATTTGTTGAGAGAAGGTGACTATTGGTTTAGGGCCTACCTTTTCACACTGTAAACTTCACCTAAATTCGTTCTGAGAAAACAGCTACTTAGGTAAAGTTTGTCCCCCCCCGCCTTGTTTTCAAATGTGGGAAATGTATATGACTTTTTCATGGAAATTGTGAGGGATGGGATTTAATTCTGTCTTTGGTTTACTAGAAAATGGCTGTAGCAGACCTTTTTTGGTGGGAAGGGTGTCATGGTTTTGTTTGTTTTGATTATTCACCTTTTTTAAAAGTTCATTTTGATAAGGACATTTGTTTGAAATCTGATGTTTTAAAAATGCTGTTCAGGGGCGCCTGGGTGGCTCAGTGGGTTAAAGCCTCTGCTTTCAGCTCAGGTCATGATCTCAGGGACCTGGGATCAAGTCCCGCATCAGGTTCTCTGCTCAGTGGGGAGCCTGCTTCCTCCTCTCTCCGCCTGCCTCTCTACCTTCTTGTGATCTCTGTCTGTCAAATAAATAAAAAATCTTTAAAAAAAAAATGCTGTTCATCATGTCAGATGTTGAGATTGATAGATTTAGAGGTAAATGATTTAAAACTTTGATTTGTCACTGATAAATAAAGAAGAGGACAATTAAGGAAAGAATACATACATGGATTCCAACAATTTTAAGCTGTATTTATAACAGTTCTAAACTTGTAATTTTCCAAAACTGAACTACATAGATCTTTGGTAGAATGAAGTTAAGTTGAGGGATTTGTTGGGGTTTTTTGTTTGCTTGTTAAAAGAGAAATTACTGGCATGACTTGTATTACTTGTATAAAGAATTTTATGATTTTGCTTACAGTTTGATACATTCATTCCGTTGAAGTGTGCCACAGTGTTCAGTAACATAATCCATTCTTTTGGGAACCTCATTATCTTCATTTCCTCTGAATGCCAGCCTCACATCTCTAACAGTTTCAGAAAAGATCTTTTTTATCACCAGCTATCACTATAATTAAGGCGAGCTATGTATTTTTTGTTTTTATTAGTTTATTTGCTGGATTTCTATGTACGATTGACATTTTTATATAAAATTTTAAAAATTTCAAAATAAAGAACTTGCCTGTTGACATAAACTAATTTTTCCTGATTGTCTTGGACCCAAGTCAATTTTAATCCTCAAATCTGCCTATAATACTAATGTCAGTTTTTCTCTGTAATACTATAGATCAACATTTTATTTCTCTAATGGAAGTATGTACATTAATTATTCTTTAACCAGTTTATCTACCAAGTATAGATTAATTATATAGATGAAAGTCAGTGTTTATATTCTAGGTAATCCTGAGCCACTGACCAGCAGTGGACTGTTATATAAAAAATGTACATGAAAAAACATGCACATAATACATATCAGAAAGTGATCCTTTGCACTTTCATCTTCCTCTGCAGATATGTGTTTTTCTTTTCCCTTCTCCTGAGACCTCTTTTTCTTCATTAGACCTGTTAGATGCTCTGGTTTTCCATTTTATTAAGTTGCTCTAGTGTAGGTGCTATTCTAAACAATGAATTTTGAGTTTGTGGGTCTCTGAGAGCACTCTTTAGCCTTTTTCTGCTTACATGGGACAGGCAGATGGATCAGACTGATAGGTGCATTTCCCAGGACAAATCAAGCCAAAAAATCTTGACAGTCCACCTAAGATTAGGTCTTTGGACTTTTGTGAAAGAGTAAGAATGTTGTTTTTAACCCAGATACTTCCTCTCTGCAGACTGAAGGGAATAATCTATACTATTTGTTAATTTCCTTCCTTTTGTTTGTATTAGAGGACTGTTAAAAATGTTACATTGCTGAATTTATTGTTACAGTGGACAGTAGAGTGAAAATGGAAAACAAAGGGAGAATTGATGTTTTTTCCGTTGTTTAGTGCTAGTTCATTTTTCAGGTGGCAAATAGGTGTAGAGAGGTCTGTTGTTTCCATTACTGTTCTTATTATGTTACTTAGTTTTATAATATTATATCCAGAAATATATTTCTGAGGTTTCAAATGAGAAATTCTTTTCTGATTCAGTGAATGGCATAAAGTACTTAAATCACCTCCTCATTATTGTAGTTCACGATCTGACAGACTGCTGATGGGCAAAATGTGGTTTCTTTAACAAGCAAATGTTAGCCAACAGCTACTGAGAGTAATCCGGATGTAAAAAGTGACTTAAGAGGAAAAAAGCCAGAATAATCTATTTCTGTTTTGAAGTTCAAGTCCCATACACTCTGAGTTTAGGCCCAGTCTTATTTTTATCTTTACCTTAGAGGCTCTGAGGTTGTAGAAAAAGCAGAACCCTCTGCGTGTGATTGACCCTGGTTTGGATCCCATGTCTATCTTGTACTAGCTCTTGGCTACCAGCATCTTACTTTCAGTTTCTTCATTTAATTAAAAAAAAAGGGGGTGTGTGTATGTTGGGGGTGGGAGGGTAGGCAGTAAACTATTGGTATAAGGTTTAAATGAAATAATTTATATAAAATGATGAATGCAATGAAAGTAGTTCTCTTGCTCTAACTGGTGGTAAAAGTATTGATACACTGAACTAGAGTTATAAGGGAAAATCTAAGGAATAAGGAAAAAAATACCAACGTTAAACTCATTTACATTCCTATATGCTGTAGAAAAACCTGGAATGCTAGACAATGGAATTTTTCATCACTCTTGTTTTTGAATTTTCTTTTTAAGCATTGCAGATGATCATGAACTTAATAGAAAGTTGAACTTCTTTTCTGAATAGATTTTTTTAATGTCAAGTAATTTGGCTTCAGATTATGTTTCCATATAAATTACTGTTTTTAGTGAAGAGTTATTTATTTGTAGGATCATGGTGAAGGAATGGATTTCTGAGTAAGAGTCCTTATTTAAATTTAAAATTTTTTCTTTATGACAAAGGTATCACTGATAGGCTTCTAATAACTGCAAGGGGAACTATTTTTTGAAACAATAAAGAACTCTTTTACATGAAAAGAATAGTTGACCTTTGTGGTTGCATGAAAGACATAAACATGCAGTAAGTTCCATGGAATTAACATCAAAATTTTATATGTATGATTGTTAAATTTTCAGAAGTCTTTATCCCAAGGGACCAGTAGGGTGGGAAGAGGGTTTGTTAATATTAGGGTATATATAGATATACAGATATAGGGTGATCTTGGTTTAGGATTATGAAAATGTATTATTTCTAAATTGGTTCATTTACTGTTTTGTTTTGCTTTGCTTTATTTTGTTTTGTAAGCTCCATACCCAGTGTGGGGCTTGAACCTCATAATCCTGAGATCACATGTTCTACTGACTGAGCCAGCCAGGTGCCCCTATGAATTGGTTCATTTAAATGACTGGGGCACCTGGGTGGCTCAGTGGGTTAAAGCCTCTGCCTTCCGCTCAGGTCATGATCTCAGGGTCCTGGGATCCTCTACTCAGAGGGGAGCCTGCTCCCTCCTCTCTCTCTGCCTATCTTTCTGCCTGCTTGTGATCTTTGTCTGTCAAATAAATAAATAAAATCTTTAAAAAAAAATCACATTGACTTTTTTTTTTT
>RCUC01152229.1:0-40362 GCA_003697995.1 Taxidea taxus jeffersonii
GGCCTTCATGCATGTCACCCCCCAACACTTGTCTGGGTCACTAGGGAAAACCAATGGCCGATTCTCAGGCCTTGTTTTACCTGCTGCATCAGCAGCACCCCTGCATTATTATGCCCTCCTCCACCACACATGCTCACCTGACTCCCAGGAGACAACTGCTTACCTTTCCTCCTACTTTCCCGGTCCCTCCTCCCTGGTCTCCGTTGCCAATTCCTTTTCTTTTCCCAGCTGTCCTCATGCTGTAATACCCAGAGGTTCAGTCCCAGGCCTCTTCATCATGCTCACTCTTAAGATTCCACCCCGTCTCGAGATTTTAAATATGGGTAGCTCCCAAACATGTATTTGTAGCCCGAACTCCAAACTCCAGGCTGCCTACAAAGCATCTCCCCTTAGATGATTAGTAGCCATCTTAAACATGTTCCCAAAATGGAATTCCTAGTTGTCTGTCAAATCTGCTTTACATACTGCCTTATCTGAATTAACAGCAACTCTGAATTTCTTAATGCTTAGGCTAGAAATTGTGGTCGGTCATTCATGACTTTTCTTTCTCTTCTAAGTCCTCAACAATTCATTCAGAGACATTCTGATGGTTTACCTTTAAAACATAGCCATTACGTGTCCATTTCTCACTACTTCCAACGCTGTCACCCTGTCAGTCAGTAAGACTGCCTGGATTACTACAGGACTTTTTAAGAGGTTTTCCTGCTTCTACCCAGGTCCCCCAAATTTCAGTTGCAACACAGCAGAGTTAGTTTTATTTAAACATTTTATCTATCCATTTGACAGAGAGAGACTGCGCACACGCAGGGGGAGCAGTAGGCAGAGGGAGAGGGAGAAGCAGGCTCCCCGCCAAGCAAGGAGCCCAACTCGGGACTCAATCCCAGGACCCTGGGATCATGACCTGAGCTGAAGGCTGATGCTCAACTGAATGAGGCACCCAGAGCCCCTAGAGTTACTTTTAAATGAAGTCAGATCATGTGATGCCTCTGCTCAAAATTCTGTGAAGGGCAATTCATTTCGTAAAGGCGAGGGTCTTTATACTGGCCTATAAAGCCCTACACAAACAGCTCCTTGTCCCCCCCTTACCTCTCTGACCTCATCCCCTCTCACTCTGCCTAACCATACTGGCCTCTGGGCCGCATGCTCCTCCAGCTGGCTGAGGGCCTTTGCATAGTAGCTGATCCCCTCTGGAAAGCTCTTCCTCACGGATCCATTTGGCCAACTCTTACCTCCCTCAAGTCATCTCAAATCTCACTTTCTCAGCAAGGCCTACCATGACCAGCCCTTACCCTGCTCCTTCTTTTCTCCACAGCACACATCATCTTGATGATGTACTTTACAATTTACTCATGTCTTGTTTATTGTCCATCTCTCCTTTAGAATGTAAGCATGAAGGCAGGGATCTTTGTCTTTGTTCACTGATGTATCCTAAAAACTTTTAAGAGTGCTGAGCATAGAGTAGGCACTCAAAAAATCATACAATAAATGACTTTAGCAGGACACGTTTTTTAAGACAGTTACTGATTTATTTTAGCACACCAGAAAGTAGTATCAGCATGTAAGCCTGTAAGTTCAGTAGCAACAGGTTCTTTCAGGACCTGTATTAAATAGTATTTCCTTTAAAAAAAAATGATTTTATTAGACAGAGAAAGAGCATGAATAAGTTAGGGAGGTGGCCTGGGAGGGACAGAGGGAGCAGCCGACTCTCCACTGAGCAGGGAGCCTGACATGGGGCTCGATCCCAGACCCGGACCATGACCTGAGCCGAAGGCAGACACTTAACCAACCTGAGCCTTAAGTGATCCTGAGCCACCCAGGAGTCCCAAATAACAGTATTTCCTAAGTAACGTGAAGGTACTATATACAGCAGAGACAGGCTAATTTGCCCTCTATACAGCAGAGACAGGCAAATTCAAATCCTTTGCCACACCAGAGGGACTTCGAGAACAAGGATTATATCCTAGAATCTTCAAATCTGGCTGTGCATACAAATCATCTAGGAAACTTGCTAAAAATAGATTCTTGTGTTCTCTAAGCTTTCTGGGGTTGGGGCCCAGACTCTATACTTTAAATGAAAGTCTCAGGTGATTTTTAACAGTTCAGTACTGGGGAAGGATTAAGTCTTAGGGACTACTAGATCAGATAACCTCTGAGGGCTCTTTTTTTTTTTACCCCCAATATTTTATTTATTTATTTGACACAGAGAGAGAGAGAGATCACAAGTAGGCAGAGAGGCAAGCCCCTACATGCAGTTACTCCACTTATTAGGGCATTGGATTTTTAACCTGAGGTCCACTGAATCCCATAAAATTGAATGCAAATGTTTATGTATATATTACAGCATGCTTTTTACCAGATAGCTCCAGAGCTATAAACAGATGCTCAACTGAGTATGTAATCTTAAAATTTTGTTGTAGCTCTTAGTACTGTTCACTAAGTATTTCTCTCTTTTTTTTTTATTTATTCATTTGACAGACAGAGATCACAAGCAGGCAGAGAGGCAGGCAGAGAGAGAGGAAGGGAAGCAGGCTCCCCGCGGAGCAGAGAGCCCGATGTGGGGCTTGCTCCCAGGACCCTGAGATCATGACCTGAGCAGAAGGCAGAGGCTTAACCCACTGAGTGACCCAGGCGCTTCTGAGGACTCTTCTAACTAAGAAGTTCTGCCTTTGTTATTGAGACATGACTGACTACACTTTAGAACAATGTTTTTCAGACTGCAGATTTAATGGGTTAGGACCAGCATTAGGAAAAAATTACACATAGAAGACTATAAAATGCAGATGCATGGCCTACAGTAAGGGTTATCATTCCTTAAGCCATTTTTTCAATGGTGATTATATGTACAGTGGTAACACAAAATACATTTAGTTCTTAAGGGGACTGTGGTTAAAAAATATTTACAAGCCACCGCTGTTGAGAGAATAATGAATCTTAACTTTCTATGTAGTAAAAATGTGAGTTTCTGAGCCCCACTAAGATCAAGTCTCCGAGTGGAGTTCAGGAGTCTGTATTTTTTTTTTTTTAAGATTTTTTTAATGTATTTATTAGTTAGAGAGAGAGCGAGCGAGCACAGGCAGACAGAGAGGAAGGCAGAGGCAGAGGGAGAAGCAGGCTCCCTGCCGAGCAAGGAGCCCGATGTGGGACTTGATCCCAGGACGCTGGGATCATGACCTGAGCCGAAGGCAGCCGCTCAACCAACTGAGCCACCCAGGCGTCCCAGGAGTCTGTATTTTTAACAGGTAACTGATGCAGATGGCCCTAGACCACAGGGGGATTTGTGCTCTGTGAATTCAAAGCTGTCCCCAGGACCCAACTCACCCAGTGCTTTTCAATACTGAGAGCTAGGATGCAGTATGGAATGCCCTCAGGAGGAACAAATCCAACCCCTCCTTCTTGTGGTGGCAGTAGGGGATGAGCTGGAAAAGCAGTTAGTATCACTCTTTTATATTGGGCAGGTATCCTATTTTGCTATTTATAACAGGGCAGTGGATTTCTTTTCTACCTGAAAAGTGGGGGAGGGAGGAGGGACATGTACTTTTTGTCCACTTAGCAGTGGACTGTATCTGTTTGGTTCAAGGCTGTGCTTTCTTTAGGTAAGCACTCAAGCACACGTTGAGTGTCAAGACACAGAAATCCTAAACTGAGCAGACAGGAAGCTGTAAGTGGTCCCTCTCCAAGTTGCTATCACTCCCAAAACCCGGTTCTTCTTCTTTTTTTAAATTTTTCCTTTTTAAGTAATCTCTACCCCCAACACGGGGCTCGAACCCATAGCCCTGCCTTTGAAGAATGGCTCCATTACTACCACTGTGACTTTGGACAATTCATTTCTTCTGTGCCTTTCTCTGTGTCCTAATCACTGTTAGCACCTCACAGTGCCATGAAAACGAAGTAAGTTAATTGGTGCCTGTCAGAAAAGAATCCTGACACCTGAGAAAACAGAACCCTCCCCTGGAGTTTGCCTCCATGACCACTCTGGGTCCAACAACCATTGTGTAAAGTATCTGCTATCAGTAGAGGTAGAGGAGGGACCGGCTGGCAGCTAGCAGGGCTCTTCATGGGAAAGAAGCCTATGCTATCTGTCAGGGACCTACATGGTATCTGAGATGCTTAGGGGTGCCTGGGTGGCTCCATCGGTTAAGTGTCTGCCTGTGGCTCAGGTCATGATCCCAGGAGGGAGTCTGCTTCTCCCTCTGCCACTCCACCTACTTGTGCTTGCTCACTCTCTCTCTCAAATAAATACAAATCTAAAAACAAAAACAAAAAACCAGTTGAGATGTTTAATTCCAAATTCTGTGCTCTTACACACCATGATATACCACATGTTTAAGCAGAACCAATCTCTAAAAGCAAAAAAGCCAGAAATACACTATAGGAAAACACTTTCAGAGGCAGTCACCATGGTATTAAAGGGTTAAAAGTCTTGCCATCAAAGCACATCCAGCAGGGTAACTGAGGGGGGTCTAGAACAGCAATACTGCTTGAAGTTGCTGAATGCCTTTGCCTTGCAAGCTACTTTCAGACCCCAGGTTAACTGTGGACCAATTTATTTTAAAACAAATTAAATCAATAGTGATAAATAAGGTCCTCAATCGATACAATCACAACTCATTTTTGTTCAGATTTGTGAAAACACAAACCCCTCCATCTGTTTCCTGAGCCCTCCTGCACCTGGAGCAGAGTGAAGTTCTGTCCTCCTGGTGGTGCCCCGGGTGCCTTACTCTGGAGTTCCCCCTGACAACCACACACTGGTTTCCATAACAAGCTACTTGCAAGTGGTTCTGTACCCCCAGGCACCAGTTAGGTCCCTAGTGAATGGCAGCTTAAACTATCTGTGGGTGGTTCCTGGGCCCTGACCTGGCCACTCACCTGGAAAGCCTGGGCCTTAACCCTTTAGGACTCAGCCACTGGCAGCCTACTCACTGTTGTCCTTACCCACTAGTTGGCTGGAGCTCCTCAACCTACATGTGGACTTTAACAGACTGCACCTAGCAGGTGGTTAAATTGCATGAAAAGGCAAAAGCACAAAATCAGAAGATAGAAAGTCATAAAGTCATAG
Source organism: Taxidea taxus jeffersonii (assembly GCA_003697995.1). Taxonomy (NCBI): domain Eukaryota; kingdom Metazoa; phylum Chordata; class Mammalia; order Carnivora; family Mustelidae; genus Taxidea; species Taxidea taxus. The sequence goes on from RCUC01152229.1 coordinate 5,057, forward strand.
ACAAAATCTAGCAGGTCTGCTCTGGAGGGCCAGATGGCTTGCAATTTGCCTTGTTACTTGTCTTTAGGTCATGATGCTAACATGCAAGCAAAGCAGAAAACAGAACACAGATGACGTCTCTCCAGCTTATTGTTCTTTCAACCACACCACACCATCAAATAACTTGAAGATACTATGCAAGGACCTCACAGATACTACACAGAGGGCCAAAACAAGAGAGCCTGTACTGGGGCATGGGGCAGTCCTACAGAAGTAACACTTGGATATTCAGTGCTGGCTACGTAGATAAGGCAGTATATCCCCTACCTCTAAAACGTGGCACATTATAAAGCCGCCATAATGACACGAGAATATACTTAAGAGGAAAGAAACACAAATTAAAATTGTTTCTCCTCAATTACGTTAAAAAAGGGGGAGGGGCCGCCTGGGTGGCTCATTGGATTAAGCTGCTGCCTTCGGCTCGGGTCATGATCTCAGGGTCCTGAGATCGAGCCCCATGTCGGGCTCTCTGCTCCGCGGGGAGCCTGCTTCCTCCTCTCTGCCTGCCTATCTGTCTACTTGTGATCTCAGTCTGTCAAATAAATAAAACCTTAAAAAAAAAAAGGAAGCCGGGGCACCTGGGTGGCTCAGTGGGTTAAAGCCTCTGCCTTCGGCTCAGGTCATGATCCCAGGGCCCTGGGATCGAGCCCCAAATCAGGCTCTCTGCTCGGCACGGAGCCTGCTTCCCTTCCTCTCTCTCTATGTGCCTTTTTGCCTACTTGTGATCTCTGTAATAAACAAACAAACTTAAAAAAAAAAAAAAGCCTACAAAGTACAGCTCTGTTTGCTAACTAGTGTTTCTAGTAGAAGAGCACCTACTGTCCCTAGACCTAGGATCATCACGTATCTCTTAGTACTGGGCACACAGTCCTATGGATTAGTATTTCCTACCAACCAGCTCAAAATGTAACATATCCATGTACAGACACTATTCTGAAAAAAATTTGATCCCATCTTTAAAAAGAACCCTAGACTACTCTTACCTGGATTCATCTCCCCTTTGCCCATCCTCTGTGGGTGGAAATGCCAAGCACTCTGGTACAACTTAAGCGGTTTCCCCATTTCCTTTAAAAATCTATCTTACTGCAGCAGCAGTAATGGTAGGTTGTGATATGGCCTCTCACTAGCCTGATCTGATCTCTGGACTTCACCCTTGCTCTCTAGTTATAATCTCCCTGCCGTCTGTCAACCAGACTGGTACCTCCAAGCCTTTGCGCAGCTAGCTGGCCCCATCACATTACCTGCTCGAGTATCAGTGACCATCCTGTACCCATGTACACAGCAACTCACTACTTGTGTCATTATCCTGAATCGTAGAATGTTTGAAACCCCTGACCTATAATAGACACTAATACAAACAGCAGCCCTAATTAAAGAGAAAATTGAAAGACATCCCACAAAAAATTTTAAATACCCCAGGATGGGGACAGATTATTGCCCCAGACTGAGAACACTGTCACAGAGGATAGCTGAGAAACTAGAACATTCACTCAGCAAAGGAGCATCCAGTATTTTCTGGGCCTGGTACTGGAATACAGATGCCTGCTATAACACTACTGTATTCTGAAAACCACCACAATGTGACATGGGAGCAGAGGGTGACCTAACATTGATCTAAGTTTTTTCATGGATAGCAGCTGAAGTAATGAGAAAAACAACCACACAGCAAGAACTTCACAAAACTAAATTTATTAAAGAAATCTCCTTGGGTATTAGGTCTTCCCTCCCTGTTTTGGCATTAGTACGTAGGTAGTTTTTAGGCTTCAGTGTGCACACAAATCACCTATGGATCTCATTAGAAAGGCAGATTCTAATTCAGTAGATCTGAGGTGAGGCCCAAGAGTTTTAACCAAACCCCAAGAGACTGTATCCACTTAGTAGCAAGTGAATGGATGTAAACTCAAAATGAATGTACTTTAGACACCAATGTCACTTGTTTGGAAGTCATGCTTCTGGCCAGGACAGGCAAGCTTTCCTGGCCCTGACCGCTCTAAACTAGTTAAGGGAAGTCTCCCCATTTGCTCCAGGCTCCAACGTGTTTCAGGACTCACCCAGACTATCACTGAGAGGTAGGGCCAAAACCCAGTCAGATCACCGAACTCCCAAAAGTCCTTTTTCTACTGGGCCAGGAGCCCGGGGAGTTTAATTTTAAAAACGGGGAGTCAGGGGCACCTGGGTAGCTCAGTTGTTAAGCATCTGCCTTCAGCTTGGGTCATGATCCCAGGGTCCTGGGATCAAGCCACACACTGGGCTCCCTGCTCAGCAGGAAGCCTGCTTTCCCTCTCCCACTCACCCTGCTTGTGCTCTTGTTCTCACTCTCTGTCAAATAAATAAATATTTTTTAAAGGTAGGGGAGGAGAGTAAACTCAACTAAATACATGACATGGCAGGACCAAATGAAGGGTAGGGAGGTTCATATTAAATAGGAACACAAACATTAAAACATACAGATAACAGCAAATGGCTGTAGTAGTATTAAAGGGCCATTCACTTTCTACACGTATTTCTGAAATGCTTTATACAAAATGAGCATAATGCTATCTCCTCTATACAATATACTGACTCCCCAAGGCAGCTAGCACCCGCCGGCCTAAGTTATATATATTCACCAACAATTTGCTCTCCCGTATATATTCCAGTTGTAGTTGTTAGTGTAATTACAGAGGTTAAGACAAGTCAAATCCCCCCTCCCCCCATGAAGCTGAACAAAAATCACTCCCACACAAGTTTCACTCTGCCTATAACGTGATAGTCCTGGCCCTACAATCAGACTGGAAAGTGAATGCATGCTAGTATTTTAAGTGAAACACAAAGTATATGGTAATACATTTCATAATTCTCCTTTAACCAAGTGTATCTGACCTCTCTGGGTAAGACCTCATTATCAGAAAGACAGAAATGTCATATTTCCATAACAATGAAGGCACACCAAAGAGATTTCTGAGTTTTAAAATAACTACAAAGGCAGGTAACAAATTAGAGAACCATTGAATGGCAGTGAAAAGGTCGCCTGAGAGAAACTGAACTCATTAGGTTCAAGTGAGTAAATTACTGAACTAACATGTGCTCAAAATGTAAACCCTAAATGGAAAACTATGAACCATCCGCCAAGCACTGTTTCCAATGGCCAGAGAAATGGTGACTTCTGAATGTCACTGGTTCAGTGACAAGGAAAAGACAAGAAAGTTCTACTTTCACACCAAAGGAAGAGCTAACTGATAAGGGTAACATTTCTCATATACCAAAACACAGAATTAGCCCCTTTTGAGCCCTACATGCCTGGTACAAGTCTGAGAATTCTGTTAAGTATTAAACTATTTAACCTTCTGAGGGCTATCACTTGCCTCCATGATACAGATGAGAAACTGGGGCAGAGATGAACTTGCTTAAGGTAGCACAGCAGATAAAAAGGAGGACAGGGAATCAAATCCAGGAAATCTGCCTCAAACAGCATGCTCTGCTAGGCTTATTTTTGTTTCAACAATCCTATACACCCTCATTTTAAAGAAAAACTGAATCTGAACAGTTAAATCAAAATTTAATCCCAAACATGACACACTGAAGCCTGTAAAATTCCCTTCCTCAGACTCGAGTGCTGGTATAACCTCTAGTGAAGAACAGAATTACTGAATAGAAGGGAGCCTCCTGCAACGTGGGAACACTGTACCCCACCTTTAACCAAAGCGCTATGTTCAAACCCCAGCTCCAATCACACCCTCCCCTCTACCATCAGTTTCCATGTGACTACTGCACCGCCACAGCCTAACAACAAGAGTGTGGGGAGCACAGGCACAGGCAATGCTGCGAAGCTCACACTTCGATCTGCCAGGAAACACTGGCATCCAGAGGACGACAGGGTCATTACCAGCCATTCCCATCGAAGCTTTAAGTGGCTTGAGATCCAGGGACTTGAATATGGCCAGGCTCCTTTCACAGAACACACAACAGTAATATACATTTCAGTGAAAAGTTTTTATTGGCCTTTTGGATAGAAACGGGAATTTATTTGCCAGGAAGGATGATCCCATCATACTGAAAGAGAAGAGATTTTATTTTTTTCACAACAGGAGGCAACAGCAAAGATGGCAGCAATGGCTAACATTTGAGAACTCACATCTGATACGTAAATTCAGCTCTGAACCCCACATCCCTTCTGGACTAAACAGGAAACTGGCCAGCTTTAACAACTGCTAAACTGCACCACACCTTGAGGAAAGGGGGCTCCTACTGAAGACATATTCCTCCCCTTCCAGCTACCTGTATGTGTGGGGGTGGGGAGAAACTCTGATTTTGGGTGTTCAAACCACCAACCCTGGAAGCCCCCATTTGCCAAGGTGCCCAAATACTCTATCTTTAAAGAAACTACCCACCAAATGGTGCTGGATTTTGCATCCCCAAATCCCAACTCCATTCACCAACACCATATTCCACCAGTTCACCTGAGATAAATCAGCTTTACCTTCTGCTGGAACCAGCGCATGGCCTCCTCTTTGCTGATTCTGTGTTTGGCCCCAATGCAGCCTGTCCTGCGCTTCTTGTCTGCGATGCTGAAACCTGGCCTACCCAGCACCTGTCCCAGGAATAACCAACAGTCACCTAGCCAGCTCAAAGTCAAGAGTAGACGGACAAGACTCACACATTGGAGACTGATCTTCAAGAGTCACCTGGTGGCCCAATGATTTCCAGAACAAGAGACCCATGATCTCAGGGTCTAATAAACCAGTTACCAGCATCCTGAACAACATACGACACTGGAGGTCTGCTTTGGAGGCTGGAACTTGCAGTACCCCCCACTTCCCTGCCCAACTTCCAACAGTAGCTAAGGATTCTCCATCACTGCTCCCCAGTCTCCAAAGCGCATTTTAAAAATAACATTTAAAAAAAAACAAAAAGGAAAAAGAAACTTATTATTACAATATGTCTATTATAGAAAACTTAAGATTTTGAGAAGCACAAAGAAATAGTTCCTCTTCTCTTCTGCTTCAGTTCAAAAGTGCTTCTTAAAGGCTTGCTGCTCTCAGGCCCTGCGTGAGGGTGCTGCCATGACTCGGTTCCACACTAGCCAGGACTTCCGGTTTTTGCTGCGTGGTTTATGGTTGGGCAAATATGTTGCAATAACACAAATGGTCATTTCTACATTGAAATCCCTATCCTGACTGAGCAAACAGATACCTCACCCAACTCACATCTGTGTCCTCTGGATGGAAGACATGCTACCCCCAAGGTCTAAGGGAAGGAGCTGAGAAAGGAGCAGGATTCCGTACAGCCAACCCACACACCACATACAGCACCAAACTCTCAAATTTTCAATTCAGTGGGTGGAACAGTTCTTCCTTCCACCTATAAGCCACACTGGTGCTTGCTAGATCCTAGACATAAGCTTCGCGATAGCAGGATCTTGCCTATCTACTCAGTGCTGCATCCTGCCACCTGCCACCAACGAGGCACATCTTCCCAAGGGGCAGAACACAAAGGCAGACAACACTCCAGGCTTCGCTCCAACATCAAGGCAGCACACACAAAATAAAGAAGTAGCAGATCCCACTCTCCTCACAGATCAGTAGAGAAGATTAAATATCATACCACATAGAAGTCCAGGCCGTAGATACCAATGCTTGGGTCATACTTGATACCCAGATCGATGTGCTCCTGGATCCCAAAGCCAAAGTTTCCAGTATCAGAGAAGTTATTTTTTCTCAACTCATACTCTCGAACCTAAGGAGAAAAATGCAGCAATCACACTCCTTGTCAACTCAAATCACCCCCACATTACTAACTTAGACCTCAACACTGAGCACCCTAGAGATGCAATTCGATAAAATGTGATCCTAAACAGAATCTCATCATTTCCCCAAGCAAGACACCAAATCACATCCCAAAGATGGATGTCATAGACCTTTCCCAACATCTAAAAGGCATGGAAAAACCCAGAGAAATCATGAAGAACAGTTTAAACCTTACTGAGTGCAGGAAACACCCTTTAGAGATTAAAAAGTAATAAAATAAAAATTAAAAAGCCAAGGCACCAAAGACAGTACATGAAATATAACCACCACCACCGTAACTATCTACTTGTGGTAAGTTGGCACTCTATTATTATCCCAGGATGAGATCAGCCTCACCTTTAGACCTTTCTCCAGGATTTCTTCTGCCTTGGCCCCACGGACTGTGCAGTGGACAGCAATCTTTTCATTTCTCCTGATACCGAAGGATCTAACCGTGTATCTAGCTGCAGGCAGGGGGAAACAAGGAGTCAGGTATCATACTCCCACTGCACTCACCTCTTCCAGGGAACATCATCTCCTTAACTCCTAAGAAACATTAAATATCTACCCACAACCCAAGTGATGGCATTCCAACCAGTATCACCTATATCTCGTTTCTTCCATAACACAGAAAACATATTTTTCAACTCCCAAGTCCTCAGTCATACTTAGGCAATTAAGAGCTCGAAGGGGGACGCTTGGGTGCCTCAGTCAAGCATCTACCTTTGGCTCAGGTCATGATCCCAGGGTCCTGGGACAGAGGCCTGCTTCGGGCTCCCTGCTCGGCGGGGAGCCTGCTTCTCCCTCTCCCTGCACTCCCCCTGCTTGTGCTGTCAAATAAATAAAAAAAAATCTTCATAAAAAACACAAAAAATGCTCGAAGTCATGTCTAAGTCTCAGAATGGGCCAAGTTCACAGCCAGAACAGGCCACTAAAAAGAAACAGGATCACTGTGTTCTAAAGAAAATAAAACATTAATGAAAACACCTAAGATTCTCTAAAGCGTTACTGTAAGGTAGTCCTCGTATTACGATGAAGTTCTGGGAGGTTAACTTGCCCCAAATCACAGCTGGTAATAAAAGACAGGATCTGAACCCAAGAACTTGCCGTATTCCACTACCGTAAAGCAATGTAACTTCAAAAACAAAAAAACAACGGTAACGTCTACACTGAGTTTGTATATGGCAGGCACTTCAGAGAATCCGCTTGATCCTTCACAACCTCATTACGTGTTATCATCCCCTTTAGATAAATAAGGAAGCTAAGACCCAGAAAGGCGAAAGTCAGACCAGCAAATGCTGGAAGCAGGATCTGAATGCAGTCTGTCCAGGTACAGAGCTCTGTCCTTAAGGGAGCCTATAAATTCCAAATGTGTATCAAGCCAAATACCTTTTACGACATTCCCAACATTTCTAACTTTTCCAACTTTCCCTGAGAAAAATCTCTACTTGGGACTAATCATAGCTTAATCTCTGCTAGCTTATAAACCTGGTATTCCAACACCAAACCCAATCTTGAAAGTTAAGATACTTCTTGGGTAGCTCAGGAAAGTAATGCTTTTAAGGGACACCAACTGTCACTTTCAAAATAGGCACTAAAGAGGCTAGACGCCAGGTAAATCAGTAAACATGCAGGCATACTGAGCCTCCGGTCCTCTCTCCCGACTGTCACTACTCACCTTTGGAGAACACGGGGGTCTGGCCTGTGAGCTGCTCCAGCACCTTGGCTGCCCGGGTCAATCTGTCTCCACTCTCCCCCACACAGATGTTGAGGCAGAGCTTGCGGATGCGAAGTTCCCGCATGGGGTTCTCCTTTTCACCTTGATCCTGCTGCAACAAGGGAAGCGGGGCTGTCAACACACAACCCGACCACAGATGCCGCGAGCCCAGCATCTGTATACACAGCATACCTACTTCTAAAGCCCTAAGGGTTTAGAAAGTATCTCGGTGTCCGTGTGGGAGGCACCAAGGCAGAAGACAGCTCGGGACTGGTTTCCCTTCTCCACGCACGGAAAGGGCGAACAGAAACTTAGGACAGGTATCGGGAGTTAAAGTTACAGGGAGAGGGGGAACCCCAAGGGGCTCAGCGTGTAGGGTGTCGGAGCGCGTCCGCACTATCCAGACGACGGGGAAGAGAACAGAATTTAAACGCCAGGGAAACAGGAAACACGTGGTTGTGCGACCTCCCCCATTCCATTCCGAAGCAGCCCGCTGGCCGCGGCAGGAGGCTAGCGCCTTCCCCAAGCGCAGCAACAGGCTGAGGCTCCTTAGCACCCGGCAAGTCTCAAGTTCCCGGGACGGGTAACTGGAAGTGGACACCGTGTGCCAGCCACTTCGTTCGCTCCCCTCGCCCTCCCTGCAGCCGACGGGCCGAGCTTCTGAGCCCTCCCGGCGGCTGCCCTGAGCCCGCTCCTAAGAGGGCAGGAGGAGAGGCGACAGGGTTCAGCTCCGCGCCCTCGGCCGGCACGGCTCTGCCAGTTTCGGCACTGCCAGCCCTAAGAGCTCCCTTCTTCTCGGGCCGCGGACGAGGCAGCTCCCGCGGCCTCGGTCCGCTGCGGATGAAGGCGGATGAAGGGAAGCAAACCCGGGCCTCAGCTACTCACCGCCATGGTGGAGAACAGGAAGAGAAAGTGAGACTTCCGGCCCAGGGCCTTATGGGTCGGGAGGCGGGCTCTTCCCCCCGGATACCGGAGAGCTGCGGCGGAGGAAGAAGGGCGGGAGCGGCGCGGCGTAACGTGGGCCTCCGTGTGGAGCCACCCTCGCGGACTACCGGGACCCGCGCTTTCCAAAAATGCTCTTTTAAAGCTCCCTGAACCGGCTTTTCCTTGAACATCCGGTCTCAGTGGGCGCCCTTCCTTCCCAGTCTCCGGACCTAGTGGTTCTTGGAGTGATGAGACTTCCAGGACTACGTGAAATCAGTTGTGCAAACTGTCATGTATATAATTTATTCGGTAACATTGTAAATAAATGGAATTTATAGAGTGAGAACAGGGATGGCTTAAGAGTCCTGAGCTGTGGGGACAGTTTGCTCTTGTCTTGGCTACACGACCCAGAGCACATTACTAATTACACCTCGTTCAGCCTCGATTTTTCTCAGCTTTAATATGGGTACCTATATCATAGAAGATTGTTGTGAAAATTGTGTAGAGCACACAGTTAAGCTCGAAAGAAGGGTTACTCTTTTTTTTTTAAGATTTTATTTATTTTTTTTAAGAATTTATTTATTTATTTGACAGAGAAATCCCAAGTAGGCAGAGAGGCAGGCAGGAGAGAGAGAGAGAGGGCTCCCTGCTGAGGAGAGAGCCAGATGCGGCCTCCATCCCAGGACCCTGAGATCATGACCTGAGCCGAAGGCAGAGGCTTTAACCCACTGAGCCACCCAGGCGCCTGCAAGGGTTACTCTTAATATAAACTCACTACATCCAAGCAACCCTTTACCCTCCACCCCGCCAAAAAGTGTTAGACATGGTTTATAATCAACAGTCATCCTGCACGCACAAAAATGGCTTGCAGATTAGTCTCTGACAGGTTCCAGTGACAAACAATAATAGGGCTTTCTGGTTTAGCTGACTACCATGCCCAGCAATACCAGCTCACTCAAACTTCAGCATCCCTGTGGAGAAAGATTCTGTTGTTTTCCTGTTTTACAGATGAGCAAAGCACACAGAAGGATCAGTAACTTTTATAGACACTATTTAAATTAGGCAGGTTAGCACCAGAGTCTTGGTGCTCCTCTAGGAACTGATGAACTTGGCCTGGGCCAAAAGCTGCCCTAGACTTTCCCCTTTACACCTTTTCCTTCCTGTGACCCTAGTTCTCTGGTTCTTGCACCAGTCAGGCACTGGTGCAAGAAAGATGAGGGGTAGCATTAGACTGAGCACCCCACCTGCTACGTCCTTGCTTACAACATCAAGGTCAGCAGAGGCAGAGGCAAAAAGGCTTGCTGTGCTTTATTCCCATGCCTCAAACTCATCACCAAAAAGATAAGTGCATTAGTAGGGGCAGGTTTAAGACCATTCAGGCAAGAGAAGAGTAAATCTAAGGCTTCTCCTTGAGCCGTTCTTTTCCAGCTGTGGCTCTTCCTGGGCTGCCCCTCACCGAGAAAGTCCTGGAGTAGCTGTCACTGCTCACTTCCTGGCCGCTTTCATGGCAGACTTGATTTTGCCACCAGTCACTGCTTTTTTCTCCACAGCCCTGATGACCCCAACAGCTACCATTTGCCTTATGTCACGCATAGCGAAGGGACCTAGGGCACAGGGCATGAAGAAACAGGTGGAGAATGCTACCAGCCCACGATCTATAGGACACTGGCACAGGAGGTCAAGTGAGTGATACTCTGAATTATACATAGGAGTGCATTAACTTCAGCAACTCATAGTAGATCTCATTATATCTATTTTACAGTTGGGGAAACTGGGGCAGAGAAGTAGAAAGTCACTTTGCTGTGATAGTTGAAAACCCAGAAAGTCTCATACCAGCGCTTATATTTTTAGCCACCAGACTGCCCTACTTCCATAAGTAAAGGTCACAGGGAAAACTTTGCTTTTGGTGCACCCACCACATACTAATACTAATACTCCCAGCCTTTAAGCAACTAGCGCTTTCTCTGTGCCCATCACAACCACCCCTAAGATGGATCTCATTTACATTCAACTGTGAATCTGGCAATTGTTTCTCTGAGAGGTTCCTGAATGCTCCTCTGACTTCAAGTTATGGAGGGCAAGGCTTTGGCGTCTGGCTTCAACCTCATAGTATTTTTGACAGAGGTAGAAAGAACTAAACAGCTTTGCAAGATTCATGTGGCAACTTCTGTGGCCTGCCTCTAAAATTAACCTTTTGAAATTCACCCCCTTCCCCATTAACTGGGAGGCCCTGATGGCAAGGACTTGTTTGATTACAACTATCTTCTAGCACAGAGCAGGCACTATATAAAAGTGCCTACTCCCTATATATCTGAGTTCAGAACATTCTAAGTTAACTATTCAAACCTAGCCATGCATAATATACTTGAAACAGCTTCCTAGGCTACAGCCTTGACCAGGTGAATCTCTCGGGGTCTGAGCCTCTAGATTTAATAGGGTCCATCAATGCTTCTGATTATCCACCAGGTTTGAAACCACTACACTGAAGAATAAGAAGGAAGAAGAAAAATACTTATTTTAATCTCTGCTTTATTCATCTCCTCTAAATCAGGGTTTCTCAAATCGATGTGCATCCCAGTTACCTGGGGATCTTGTGAAGCTACAGATTGAGTTCAGCAGGTCTGAATGGTGCCTGAGGTTCTCCACTTCTAACCCCCTCTTAGGGGATGCCCGTGCTGCTGGTCCATAGACCACACTTTGAGTAACAAGGCTCTAAAGTGGCCCTGCCTTGATGTGTGACCCTAGGCAAGCCACTTTCCTTTTTTTTTTTCTTTTTTTTTTTTTTTTTTTTGGGGGGGGGGGCTTCTAATCTGAACTCTGGTCCTTCTGACCAGGTTCTGCAACTTGGCTTGGGAGTGACACCTTTGGAGCCAGGAGGAGGAAGGGGTAGCTCCTAGGAGCCAAGTGCTGTCCAAGGTGCTTACCAAGGGGTGGGTACTCTGAGAAGTTTTCCACACACATGGGCTTTCCTGGAATCATCTGAATGATGGCCGAGTCCCCAGACTTCAGGGCTTTGGGATTGTCTTCCAGCTTCTTTCCTGAGTGCCGGTCAGTCTTCTCCCTGAGGTCTGCAAACTTGCAAGTGATGTGGGCTGTGTGGCAGTCCAGAACTGGTGAGCAGCCAGCTGCCATGCTGCCAGGGTGGCTGAGAATGATCATCAGGAACCCAGGGTGGGATGGGAGCTGGGGAGGGTGTCAGCCCAGCAACCTCCAGGCGAGGTAGCTCTAACCAGCTAAGGGGTCAGACACCTTGAACACTATGTATGTATGCATGTATGTATCTGTCTATGAGAAAGTGAACAAGTGAACCAGCAGGAGAAGAGGCAGGCAGAAGGAGAAGGAGGCTCCCGGCTGATCAAGTAGCCCGACACGGGACTCTAGATCCCAGGACCCTGGGATCATGACCTGAGCTGAAGACAGACGCTCAACTGACTGAGCAACCCAGGTGTCCCATCTTGGACACACATTAAATTACAGTGAGCGTTTGAACATTTGTAGAGTATACCAAGTTCTGCACTAAGCATATCTTATGCATTCCAATTTAATTGGCATAGCACAGAGCCTGGATAATTTACCCATGATGAAATAGCAGGAAGTGGTGGAGCTGGGGATGAGTGATACTAAAATGTACACACATACATGTTATTTATGTACTACTTTTCCTGGCCATTTAGAAAATTGCATTACAGTAGCAGCTAACTAACTTGTTAGGTGACCTGTTGGCCCCAGGTCAACTGTTTTACCTATCATCACCACGTGTAATGCTCCCAAGCTCACTGTGAGATAGTGCCAGCCTCCACCTTCAGAAGCAAGAATGTGCCAGGCGTTGCATTCAGAACAGCCTCCACATTCTAACTCTGGGCCAAAGAAACACCCAAGAGCTCTAACATACAGATTCCCAGTTTCCACCCATGTCTAACAAATCACTCCCCAGAACCACTGGGAAAAATGTTAGGAATCTGCATTTTTGAGGCACATCAAATCCACCTGATTTGAAACTGACTGCTTTAAGTCTTTAAGACCATACTGTGGAAACGAACAAGACCATTGAACTGCATTGTTTTGTTTAAGGGCAAAGTGACAAAGAAGGTATAGTCAGGATTCTAACCCGGACAGTCTGACTCTACCTACACTGCCGGTCAGTGCCCATTTCCTGAGTGACCCAGTGAATCATTCTGCTCATAGGGCAGCATGGCTGTCTCCGGAGACACCCCTTAAATGGGCCTCCTCACCTGGGGGATGAAGCTCGCCACTTCTGAACATGGGTCATTCCTACTGTCTCCTGCTACGTAGACCCACCTGATGTCCTTCACTGACACATTCTTCACATTGAAGTCCACGTTATCTCCAGGCAGGACCTCGGCCAGGGCCTTGTGGTGCATCTCTACAGACTTGACCTCTGTGGTGATATTGCAGGGGGCAAAGGTCACCACCATGCCTGGCTTGAGGAAGCCTGTTTCCACCCACCCCATGGGCATGTTGCCAATGCCTGGGGGGACAAAGCAACCAGAGCTGTCAGCATCCAGAGTTCAGTGAGCTCCCAACCCCAAGCACCCCCATATAGCATATACTCATCCCCAATCTTGTATACATCCTGCAGAGGCAGCCACAGGGGCTTGTCCGTAGGCCAGGCAGGGGGCATGATGGAGTCTAGTGTTTCTAGCAGTGTCATGCCCACCATGTTTCCTTCCTTCCTGGTGATATTCCAGCCTTTAAACCAGGACATCTGAAAAAGACACCAAATGTGCAGCTGCTTAGGCTTGAGAGAGCCTGTCCCAGGTGCCAATGTGTATTGAACATGGGACCTCAAGCAATTTTTTAATACATTCTGAGACTCAAAAAAAATACATTCTGAGACTCAGCTTCCTCATCTATGAGACAGGTATCACCACCTACCTTGCAGGCTCAAGTAAAGACACAAAAGACCACACACAATCCACCAAGCACAATGTTTGACATGTACTATACACCCACTAAATGGTGGCCATTACTCTAAATTTTGCAGGTGTTGCTCCTCACTTGAGCCAATATTTTTAGGAAGCAGAGATTCCTTGAATCTGATTAGCCCTTAGGTCTCATTTCATCTTCTCGTTATATAGGAGGAGCAGAGAAAACATGCAGTACAGTTAAGATTCAGGAATGAGAATGAAAACAAGACTCAAATACTCTAACATTTATACCTTCTAAAGACTAGATGTTCCCCAAAATCTTAGGCAAGGGCAGCATTATTGAACATAAGGCCTTCTAGAAGGATGACCTTAAGGATGACAGTGCATTGTATACAGGCCTTTTAAGTAGATACCATATTTGCTTCTCTAAAAACCTTGGCCAAAGCTCACCAGAGATACCATCTTTGCCTTCAGAGATGGATCAGTTAACTGGGATTCCAGCTGACTCCTTTCTATGGGCCAACTTCCAGCTCAAACACCAGCCTCATTGATAAAGATAAGCTCTTCTGTTAGTTTGATGAACTTAGCAACTAACTTGGCTCTATGGCCAACTCAGAGGCCTGACTAAGCCTATGAGGTCAGCATTATCCCCATCTTAAAAATGGGGAAACCGAGGCCTCTGCTGTCACAGGTATTTCTTGAAAGTGGAGGCTAAACCCTAAATCTACTATCCAGTCCACTGATGGCATGTTCTGCTCTTTTAGCATCTAGAACATACTAGATGTGGCACCTGGGTGGCTCAGTCGACTGAGTATCTGCCTTCAGTTCAGGTCATGACCCTGGGATCAAGCCCCACATCAGGCTTCCTGTTCAGGGGGGAGCCTACTTCTCCTTCTTTCTCTGCCCCTCCCCCTGCCTGAGCACGTACACACACGCTCTCTGTCAGATGAATAAATAAAATCCTTTAGAACATACTAGACACCTAATAAATACCCAAAGGTACAAAAGAATGAAATCTCCTATTTCACTAGCTGAACTATGTGTTAATACTTAGGAAATGAGGAAATGGGCATCAGAACTTCAGGTTTCTGTTCTACTGTTGTTTAGAAGAGCCCCCCACCGCCCCCTTCACCAGAGGATAGAGGAACACTATCATACCATGCCTCTCGCACCCTTACCTTTTTCTTAGCACTTGTCATCATCCACTATATTACCATCGTCCCCAGAAGACCATTAGTGCACCAGCATGGTGTCAACTCGTATGCTACCACATCTTCAGCACCAAGGACAGTACCTGACATGCAAATATCAACGTGTACCACCCAAAGGAACACACTACCCAGTGATAACTCTAATCTCTCCCAAGGACAATTGGGCAATATGTGTCAGAAGACTCCAAGATAATGCCTACCCTTTGTTTCACTAGAAACTTATCCTAATTAAATTGAGGACACATGCAAGGATTTATTTATGAAGATGCTTATGGCAGTTTTTAATAAAACTAGAAACAATATTCTTAGAAGCTGGTGACCTTGGGCTATTAGTTAACTACACTGTGTCCAAGTTCTCTTATTTTACATGGTAATAAAATGCCTTCTTCACTGGGTTGTGTGCATGTAAAGTGTTTAGTCTGGTGTGTGGTACATAGTAATCTGTCAATACCATTTTCCCTTAATAAAGGGTATGACCACACAGTCTAATGCACCTCTGTGATCTACAACATAAAACACCCACTAAGTATTCAACATGTTTAAGTGGCAAAGGAAATTTTAAAAGTAAAGAGTTTTATAGAAAATTACATACAGTTTTAGTCCAGCTGTGGATATCTAGAAAGAACTGCATGAAAACTAGGTTATCTATAAGCCATGAAGTTAATGCTTCATATCTGCATGAAGGGGTCATTGTAAAAATGTTAGACATTACTTTTATCATCAGAAAAAGATTATGCTTTGTAAACATGGGAGAAAAGGCTAAGAACCCTCAAGACAGTTGTGGAAAAGGTAGGCTTTAGGCAGTAAAGTAGTAAGGGATAGCAGTTAGTATTTGAGCACCAACTGTATGCATGAGGTGATCTCATATAATTCTCACAGTCCCATGAAGTGAGTCCTAATGCACCGAATATTAATTCCTTATTGTGGGCAAGGGAGAACGCTGGGGTTTGACCCCAGGTCTGATGCCAGAGATAGACTTCCTTTGTAGGGAGACACTCACTTAATAATTTTAAACCCTGCTAGATTCTGGGATCCATGAGCACAGTGACTCTATCTTAGACACATTTATATTGCCCCCACACTTCCTAACTTGCTTAGAGAAGTAGCTTTGAAACTGTGAGCATGGACTAGAATTCCAGACTTTGCCGGGACTGCTCAACAGAACTTTCTGCAATGATGGCCATATTCTGTAACTTCACTGTCCAATATGGCAGCCACATGTGGTTGGGGGGCCCTTGAAACATAGATAATACAACTAAGGAACTGAAAAGATTTTGTTTGACTTAAATTATTAAAGTTAATAGCTGGCGAGCCTGGGTGGCCCAGTTAATTAAGTGTCTGCCTTCAGCTCAGGTCATAATTCCGAGGTCCTGGGATCAAGGCCCACATCAGGCTCCCTGCTCAGTGGGGAGTCTGCTTCTCCCTCTCCTCTACCCTGCCCCCGCTAGTGTTCTCTCACTCACTCTCAAATAAATAAACAAAATCTTTTTAAAAAAATAAAGTTAATAACCCCAGGTAACTGAATGCTATATTGCACAATGCAGCTCTTACGCTTATTAGTTATGTAGTCTTGAGTAACCTCTCTTCATCTGTAAAATGGGGATCATTCACAATGATTGGCCCATTAGCATGCTATGAATCCTGGGTATTATATTATCAAAGAAGCTCAAAGATTTGAGTGGGAATGTTGCATTTAATTAGTCCCATCCCTGTTCGTTCTCACCTTGGTGCTGGGTTCTATCATGTTGTCCCCATGCCAGCCTGAGATGGGCACAAAGGGGACAGTCTCAGAGTTGTAACCAGTCTTCTTGATATAGGCCTTCACCTCCTTGCTGATCTCCTCAAAGTGTGCGCTACGTAAGGAGGCTCCGTGACGTCCATCTTATTGACTCCAGGAGTACATGCTCACGGGTCTGCCCATTCTTGGAGATGCCACACTCAAACTCACCTACTCCACTTGCCACAATCAGCACAGCACAGTCTGCCTGGCCCAACTGACAGAGGACAGAAGGCCCAACTCAGGCTTGGCCAGGAACACCCACTGCCCACCCCCGAAGCAGAGCCAAGACAACTCAGAGCCAAGATGACAGAGGTGCCTGTGATCATGTTCTTGATGAAGTCACAGTGACCTGGGGCATTAGTGATGGTGATGTAGTATTTTCTGGTCTCAAACTTCCACAGGGAGATGTCAATGGTGATGCCACGCTCCCACTCTGCCTTCAGCTTGTCCAGCACCTAGGCATACTTGAAAGAACCTTTGCCCACCTGAGCTGGGAATAAGAAGGAAAGGCCCAGGGTAACCCCTATATCCAAAGCTGCCCCATCAACAAAGGAGGAAGTTCCAAAATGAGTTGAGAGTCAAAGGGATGGGAACACAGCAGTGTATGGAGAGACCTTTGAATTTTTCAAACAATAGAATTTATTACTTGTATAATCAGTTTTTCTTTCAGAGCTGGTTTGAGAGTCACAGTGACCCAGGGCCAAATGATAAAGTGCCCAGGCAGGCATGTGGACCTGGCACAAGGTCAGCAAGCTCTCACATCAGAAATAGCAAACATGTAAGTAATGCTGATCCTGAACCTGGAGCTGTCTTAAGCAATTAACATGGGTTACCTCATTTAATATCACAACTTAGTGAAGTATTATCCTTATCTTGCGGATGAAGTAACATAGATATTAACTGACTAGCCCAAGATCATAGGATTAATAAACAACAGAGTCAGGATTTGAGCCGCAAAGCATGACTCAAGTTCAAAATGTTAACCCCTACTCTATGTTAGTTAAGTGGTATCTATGACTGATAATTAACCATGGCAGCCTGGGGAAGTTGAGCTGCTTTCAGCACTGGTAAAAGGCTACCAGAAGCTGGTAGCATATTCAAGTTAACATGCTGGTCTCGGGTATACTCTACCACTTGCCAGCTCCGGGGTCCTGAGCATCTGTTCATTTCAGCTCTAATTAGAGGGAAGAGTAGAGAAAGGGAAGGACCAGAGACCAGGCGGCTTCCTCAAGAAAACTAATTAGTTTGAAAGATAGAGATAGAACCCACATGTCCTAACTTTTGCTACTGTAGGAACTTCTATTTTATGAAGTCCGTTACAGTTTAGAATATTCATTAGATAAGCAGCTATCAAAGGGTGGCCCGGGGACCCCGAAACCTTTTAGGGTTTGCATGGTCAAAACTGTTTTAATAATGCTAAGACATTATTTGCCTTTTCCCTCTCTCATTTTCTCATCATTGTGCAGTGGTGTTTTCTAGAGGCTACAATGCAAGTGAAATCACAACAGGTTGATTGCAGAAACATGAGAATCCAGCTGTCTTCTATTAAGCCAGACATTAAAGATATCAGCAAAAATGTCACCCTCCCAAGATTCTTTGTTTTGGAAAATAGTTAAAAGTGTCACATTTACATTAATATAGGAGGAGTTTATTACTATTATTTTTAAGTGAATGAAGCATTTTTAAACCTCAGTTTTAATTTTGAATATCATAAATATATAGATCTAATTTACATAAGCAAACACACTGGGACACCTTTAAGAACGCAGAGGGTTCCTGAGACCAGAAAGTTTGAGAACCACCACATCGGCTCATTTGTTTTTCCATAGCAAATGGCCAGGATTCTACCATATTGGCTATGGACCAGTCTCTTTCTCACAGTTCTTACGATTTCCCTGGCAGCCCCTGCCACGTAAGCACCCCCACAACAATTCTGACTGTACCTGAGGGAGCCAAGATGAGGAGAATAGCTGATGGCACTGATTTATGACCTGTTGCTTTTTCTCCTCCATCCTATTTCTATCTCTGCAGCAGCTGGTTCTACAGACAATTCCGGTCTTATCTGATGCTTCATCAACTCTAAGATTTCTCACTCCCCTCCCTGGCTCTCCCTTCTCCTTCCCCTGCATGGGCTCTTGCTCCGCCCATCCCAGGG
The DNA here is from genome assembly GCA_003697995.1 of Taxidea taxus jeffersonii. Taxonomy (NCBI): domain Eukaryota; kingdom Metazoa; phylum Chordata; class Mammalia; order Carnivora; family Mustelidae; genus Taxidea; species Taxidea taxus. The sequence goes on from RCUC01152229.1 coordinate 23,537, forward strand.
CTCTGTCCCTCACCCTTTCCAGCTCACTCCCATGGTTTAGTCTCTACCCTGGGTATCCATCTTGAGCTCCAGACTTCAATATTCAGCTGCCCTCCTGGATGTGAGCACAGAAAGCCCCGTGGACACCTCAGATTTCCCATATCTAGAGCAGACCTGTTCAGACACCAGATCAGCTCTGCCGCTGGTATTCACTGACCTTCCAATTGCCAAAGCTGCAAACTTGGGGGCACCCTCAACTCTTCTTCCTCCCTTACCCCCTCCTCTACAGCTAACTCCCAAGTTCTGTGGATTCCCCACCTCCACATCCTTGGATTCCACCCATTACTCTCCATGTCCACTGCTGCTGCCTGAGCCCAGGCCACCGTCCTCACTCCCTTGGTCAACGGCAACAACCTCCCGACCTGCTTTCCAGCCCCTAGCATTGGGCCCTTTAGCCTGTTCTCCCCTTGCCTGAAATCCTTTAGTTGCTGCAGGGAAAGTGACCAGGCTCTTTGGCAGGGCACTCAGTGCCCACGTTTCCTTTGCTACCAGGCAATGACTCTCCATCTCAGATGCTCTACACCTGCTATTCCAATCTCCTTGTGGTCACAGACACCTATCCCAATTCCTCAAGGCCCAGAGGAGATCCCTTCCTTTGGGAGTCCTTCAAGGCTTCTCAGGACATGTTCATTGCCCATAACCTGGGTTCATACAACACCCATGCTGTTACGGAGCTTATTGTGTGATGGAAGGGTGCATGGCCAGGAGTTTCTTGGGGGCAAGGCTTGCTTGCCCTTACCACTGCATCCATCAGGGCTACCCTAAGGTCCATGGTAGATGCATGGAAAATAAATCCTTTCCCCGATTCTGAGTGGCAGCTTTCTCCTGAGATATGGCATGGCATCTGTGTCACACTGGGATTTAAATCTTGGCACCATCCTCAGGTAAGCTATTTAACCCTTCTGAGCCTTATTTGACTCACCTGGAAAATGGCAGCCACAGCACCTGCCTGGCATGATTGAGAGGGAAAGCGCCTACCAGCCCGGTAGGTGCTCAGCAGAGGTGAGTTGTCTCCTCCTCCACAAGGAGGAATCCCTCCTAGGGAATCCAAGGCTAGGAAGGAGGGGTGGGGAGGCGCAGGCAGAGCAGCCTCACCTCTGAAGTCTCCTTCTCAAACCTGTCGACGGTCCTCTTGTCAATGACACCACATTTGTAGATGAGATGCCCTGTCATGTGGACTTGCCCGAATCCACATGGCTGATGACCAAAAAGTTGATGTTGGTCTTCTCTTTGCTCATGCTGGGAGTTGCTCAGAGAGAGGACAGGCATGCTCGGGGCATGAATTGGCCACCTCCTGTCCTGAACTTCTCTTCCTTGGGACTGGGTCTGCCCAACCAGCAGAGGGTGAGGCAAGAGAGGAAAACAGGTGGCCAGGAGGGCAGAGAGGGGGGCATCTTCAACACCTCACACTTGCGGATGCTCTGGTTCCTCCAACAGTCCCAAGGAGGATGTGCTGACTTTCAGAGCCAGGAGAAGCCCCTCAGTACCTCCTTACACCTAGAACAGACCAGCAGGGCACTGAGCCCCACCCCATTTTACAGACAACTTCTCCAGCCCGCCCCTTAGTCCCTTGTTCCTATTGGCCTGTTGCCCCTGGGATGCATGGGAAGAACACAGCACCCATCTCACAGGGGGTAGACTCTCCCTCTCCAGGCTGGGGTGAGGGTGAGCCTGCTGCCCACTGAAAGGAGGCTCCCCTGGGCTTTCAGATGCTGATTGATACCCCCACCCACACCCCAGTACCAGGCTGGGCATTAGAAAGTGGCCCAAGGGTCAAAGACGGGCCTGGGATGGAAGGTGGTCCCCGGACTTGCTGTCCCTGGGCATTCAGGCCTGTGTGTTTGTGGGAGGGAGGCGTCTAGGAAAGGGTGGGGAGAGAAGGAGCAAGAGGGTGGGAGCTCTAGCCTTTCACACAGGTGCCTCTTGGTCCTGCCTGGGCCTCACAAACCGCATGGATTTATCCCTGTCTCCAACTGACTGCATACGGCCTGACCCATGGCAAACCCTGAGTTTGCTGAATGATGCAGAATGACTGCTACCGCCTTCAGGGCCCGACTCCTGTATGTACGGTCACCTTTATGCGACCACTAACTCTACCTGAGCCATGAGGGAGTTGAGGCTCAGGAGCAGGTCCGCTGGGGAGAAAGTAGCAGGACTCAAGTTGTCGGACCGCGGAGTCTCCACCAGAGCCCAGCGCTGCCTCTCAGTGAACTCATGCCTGAAGGAAGGCTGCAAGTCCGACCTTACTCATTTCTGCGGGCCCAGCCTGCAGCCCTGGTTTGCTAAATGAATGTTTAGGGTAGGACCTGGGAAGAAGATGAGCAGGGACGGGGTTGGGGCAGTCTCCCACAGGGAAGGTCTGGCCCCAGAATTGAGGACAAGCTACTGGACTGAGGCCAGTACAGTGCTGGCAGCCTCCAGAGGTTCTGGAACCATCCACACATCAGTTCCCGAGGACCAGGCCCTGTGCCTGGAGACCAGTTCAATGAAGGGGAAGGTGCCAGAAAGAACAGGCTTCCGAGAAGGCTGACGCAATCGGATTGGAGTCCTGGCTACGCTGCTCTCACTCAGTGGTCCTTTAGACCCTCCCGGTGTGGGTGTCCACCAGCTTCTTGGTGTTGTGGTGACTCAAGGAGATAAGCCCCTCGCTCATAAATCTTGATGATACCGATCAAGGCTCCTTTCAAGAACTTATGACAAAGTGGAAACATGCGGGGGTGCTCTAACCACAAACCACAGGGTAACATGCTCTTAGAACCTGGGCAACAGTTAGGTGGGAGCTGCGGGCAGCTGGGGGGCTATTAACACAGCACTGAGCTGATCCCACTGCCCCACCCTGGCCCTCCCTCTTCCGACACAGGTGGTGGCAGAGAAATGATCTGTGAGTGGTGGGATCCTGAAGCTAATTTTACCTTCGTCTAAGCTTTGTTTGTCACTAATTATTTGGCATCTAGGTGGGTTGACAGTTTCTTAGCTGTAAGTCCCACAAATTCATAACTGGTAACTGGAAACTGGTTTCGGAATCCAAAGACCAGGAGGGTCAGCTCTGCCACTTCCTGGCTTGTTCCTCTTATTTCTGCCTCCTCTTCATTCTCACCAGGCCAGCCTCTTCTTGCAGGATGGAAGGGAGCTTCCTCCCCACACCAGCAGGTCCGCAGCAGCCGCCCCCTCCTCAGTGTGTATAGTCCAGGAGGTTCCCAATGCATGGAGGGGCGCTCAGGAGCTGGGTCTGAGGGACAACCAGAATCTAGAGACCCCACAGAGTCACCAGGGTTCTAGAGGCAGGGGAATAAGGAAGGGATGAGTGGAGGCAGAAGGGAGAGCGCTAATGGATCCTGAGCCATGTAAAGAGACAGCCCAGAGGAAGGCTTTGGAGCCAGAGACACCTCAGTGTGAATCCTGGCCTCAACCCTTAACAGGTGGGCAACTTGGAACAAGTTGGTTGCCCTCTCTGAGCCACATGTAAAATGGAGATAACAATCCCTGCTCACATGTACTAAGCACGTATCGCTTGCCAGGTACTATCTGAGCCCTCTGCATGTGTTTTTCATTTGCCCCTAGAAAACACCCTCTCATGTAGGTAGTCATATTAATAACAGACAAAGAAATGAAGGCAAAGTTGTTTATTCGGGAACACAGAGGTCATAAAGGGCGGAGGCATTGGCCTAGGCCTAGGCATTCTGAGAACACTCAAAATTATTATTTCACAAGGTTGTTGGGAGATTAAATGGTATAATTTACACTAAAAAAAGCAATTTTGTTTTACATTTCCATAATTACTTTTCCATAAATACTTTTATGAAGTAGTGGTTTTCTCCATATATCTTCTCGCATGAATTCTCTGTTGTTATTTTTTGATTCTTCAGTTAGTGGGGATTTGATGTCTACTCCTTTCCTGAGAGATCAGAAGACTTCAGGTTGTAGGACCATCCTGTCCAATACAGGAGTCACTACCCACGTGTGGTGATTTAAATCTAGATTAACTAAAATTAAGTAAAATTTAAAATTCAGTTCCTCAACTTCAATGTCCACAGGTGAAGAGCTCAAGAGCCGCCATTTTGAACAGCATGGATATGAAACATTTCCATCATCACAGAAAGTTCTATCAGACAGCACTGCTCTTGGAGAATCGAGTCAGGTCTTCTGAGATGGGGCCATAGTGCCAGGAGCTCTGGTTCCAGCTGAGTCACTGATTGGCTGGACTGCCTCAGACAAGCACATACCTCTGGGCCTCATTCTTTCTCTATAAAATGTGGGCAGAGGTTAAACAAGGTAATGCATGAAGGTCTCTTCTGGGGTCAATTCTGGGAGCTCTGGATTCAATTTCTGGTCGCCTCTCCCCTGATCCCTCTCAAAGCTTAAGCTTCTCAGCTGGCCCTGCTATAAAGAGGAACTTTGGTGAGCTCATTGGCCCTCTGGCAGTTACTTACTATGTATTTCTTAAGGGACAGCATCTGATTGGATGTGGCCAAATCTGGGCCAATCAAAATCTTTCTAACCAGATCCCGGTTTGGGGATCTAGGGTCAGTTAGTGAGTCTGTACATGTGGTAGAGACTGTAACGGAGAGAAGCATTTGCTGATGGCTACAGTGGGGGAGAAAGCCAGTCTAGAGCAAGACAGGGAGACAAGGAGAGGGAAACACATCAGACCTTCAGGGAAAAACAGGGAGAAAAATCCCCATTTCAACTCTTGGAATCTTTGAGACACCACTGAGTCTTTGTAAGAAATTCTCCCCACTTCCTTCTTTTCTGTTTTTGTTTTTGTTTTTTTAAGATTTTATATATTTGACAGAGAGAGAGAGCACTAGCGGCTGGGGGGTAGCAGAGGGAGAGGGAAAAGCAGGCTCTCTGATCATCGGGGAGCCTGACGTGGAGCTTGATCCCAGGACGCTGGGCTCATGACCTGAGCTTAAGGCAGACGCTTAATGACTGAGCCACCCAGGTGCCCCTCCTTCTTTTCTGTTAAGCTCTAGTTAAATTTTTTTAAATTTTATTTATTAATTGACAGAGAGAGACACAGCGAGAGAAGGAACACAAGCAGGGGGAGTGGGAGAGGGAGAAGCAGGGAGCGCGATGCGGGCCAATCCCAGGACCATGGGATCACGACCTGAGCTGAAGGCAGCCGCCCAGCGACTGAAGGCAGACACCCAGGCGCCCAAGCTCTAGTTAATTTCTATTGCTTGTCACCAAAGGCTTCAAACCAATGTGGGTTAAGGCAAAAGGGCTTGGTTTATTGTTGTTCTGAAAAGTTGAGTGAGTTTTCAGCTGAAAAGAAAAGAAAGCTAAGCAAGGACAGCCCTCACACATAGACACCAATAACAAAGTGAAAGAAAAACCATCATTAGTTATTAGTGTGACAGATGTTTCTTGAACATCTAAACTGTGGCCAATGCCTTATAGAGATTACTTTATCTAATCTTCACAAAAACGCTTGAGAGGTAATGCTTTCTCCATTTCAGAGGGAGTTGAGGCACAGAGAGGTTAGGGGACTCATGCAAGGACACACAGCTGGTGAGTGGCAGAGACATGGTGCATGAGGGTTTGGTGAGATGACAATAAGTGGGGTCTTCTCTGCAGAAGCTTGTGAGTGAGGAGGTTTCCTGGGTGGGGACCCACTTGGCCCAGAGAGTAAAGCAAGCCAGAAAGATCACATGAGGTATGACTCAGTTATTCTGGCTATAAAGAACACAGCAACCTTTCCACAGCTCAAAGTGAGGAACGGTAGATTGGAGAGGAAAAGCCTCTAAAACAAAAAGCCCTTGTAATCTCAGTATCTTTTGTTCTCCGTCTTAAGATTTCTCTTGTAGGGACGCCTGGGTGGCTCAGTCGGTTAAGCAGCTGCCTTTGGCTCAGGTCATGATCCCAGCATCCTGGGATGGAGTCCCACATCGGGCTCCTTGCTCAGCAGGGAGCCTGCTTCTCCCTCTGCCTCTGCCTGCCACTCTGTCTACCTGTGCTCGCTCGCGCTCTCTCTCTCTCTCTCTCTAACAAAGAAATAAATAAAATCTTTAGAAAAAAAAAAAGATTTCTCTTGTAAAAAGCCTTTCCAGAATGAGTAAAAATCATTCCTCTCTTAACTCCGTGGAAAGCATTAAAGGGAGTAGGAGAGGGAAAAACAGTCCCCAGACCCGTTCTGGAATCCACATATTTACTTTGCATTTCCATCACCTTCATATTCAAAGATTATTAAACAGTAAAAAGAGGCCCTACCAATGCACAAATAGGCAAATAGCCAATAAACCAAGAAAGAATATTCAGCATTTTGAGGAATGAAAGAAAAGCACATTGAAGCAACGTACCATTTTTTACCTTTCAGGTTTTTGAGCAAAAACTACAAAAAACAGGGGCGCCTGGGTGGCTCAGTGGATTAAAGCCTCTGCCTTCAGCTCAGGTCATGATCTCAGGGTCCTGAGATCAAGCCCTTAATTGGGCTCTCTGCTCAGTTGGGCCTGCTTCCCTTCCTCTCTCTCTGCCTGCCTCTCTGCCTACTTGTGATCTCTGTCTGTCAAATAAATAAATAAAATCTTTAAAAAAAACTACAAAAAACATTGTTGGAGAAGACATGGAAAAATGGCCACTTCATACTTCGTTGGTGGGAGTTTCAGTCAACATATACTTCCTACAGGGCATTTTGAAAATCTAAATCTAAAACCTTAGAACATGCATTCTTTTTTTTTTTTTAGATTTTATTTATTTATTTGACAGAGATCTCAAGTAGGCAGAGAGGCACACAGAGAGATAGGAAGGGAGGCAAGCACCCTGCTGAGCAGAGAGCCCGATGCGGGGCTCCATCCAAGGACCCTAAAATCATGACCTGAGCCGAAGGCAGAGGCTTTAACCCACTGAGCCACCCAGGCACCCCTAAAAAGTTTTTTTAAATGTTGTTTCTGCTTCTTCATAAAGTTGGAGCTGGATCTAGGATTTTGTTTCTCACTCTTCTGGTTGAGCACAGGTCCTGGGGCAAGATTAGGTCATTACCCTGATGGGAAATAGAATGTATGTGTGTTCTCAGGTTTTTAGCATGTCTTCATTCTCATTTCCAATATGGTAAATACTGAAAGAAATAATACACATAAACAAAAGATCTGTAGGGGTTTCAATAATGCTTAACAGTGTACAGGATTCTCAGAAAGTCTGAGAACTGCTCATCCATACAGATGGACGTCAGGGTCATTTTCAAGGTAAAAAAAAGTGGGGCATATGGATTGCCCAGGGTCACTGACTAATGAAGACAGAAGCCAGGATGCAAATACAGGCTTGTCCAATCGGAGTCCTCTCTTTCTCCTGACTTGCCAGGGAGACTCTCTTTCAGTATAATGTGATGTCTGTGTCTGTGCGTCTCCTGGTGGGGACCCAGGCACCTTCTCTGCAGCATCCAGCACCCCGCCTGGGGCCCCGCCCTACCTGGGAGAGCAATGGTTGTTTGTTGAGTGAGTAAATGAATGACCCATTCCAGAAAGACACAGTTGAAATTCTCCCTGGGAAGAGGGAGAGTGCAAAGTTAACCGAACTCTCTCCTTGCACCCTCAGCCCTGCTCCATTGGCCCTGTTCTTTGGCCTCAAGGTTTCTGGAAGGGCTACCAGGGACAAGAAGCTATGGGAATAGCAGTTGCTAGGGAATATGGTCCCTGTCCTCAAGGAGGTCCTGAACAACAGGTAAGAGAAGCCCAAAATATGCAGTGACCGGAGTAACAAGTGCAACAGACAAGAGAGGGAGCCTGGAGGGGCTGTGGGGGGCAGGGAAGAGGGGCCCTACCTTGATTGCGCAGGCGTGGGGAGTGTCAGGGAGGTTTCGTTTCCAAGCTGGGGACTGGAAACGGAACAGGAGTTGGCCAGTTGATGAGGTGGAGAGGACAGTCCCCAGGCAGGAGAAGAGCGTGTGGAAGAGCCAAAGGGGAGAGAGCTTGTGGAACACCAGAGACAGGAAAGATGTTCTGGCAATAGCCAGAGAGGTAGGTCCCAACCACACAGGGCCACAAGGACCAGGGACAGAGCTTAGGCAGTGGGGAACAATATTGGTCCGCTCAGGCTGCTGTAACAAAATACCACCAGTTCCACAGCTTAAAGAACAGAAATTAATTTTCTTAGAGTTCTGAAGGCCAAAAGCCCAAGGTCAAGGTGGCAACAGATTCAGTTTCTGGTGATGGTTTCTTCCTGGCCTATAGATGGTCACCTTTGCCCTGGGTCCTCTATGCATGGCATAGTTTCCTCTGTGCCTGTGCTGGGAAGAGGGTGCCAGGTCACTATTTTTTCTTCCTACAAGGACACAAGTCCAATCAGATCAGGGCCCCACCCTGTGACCCCATTTAATCTCAATTACCTCTTCAAGGCCCTATTTCCAAATACAGTCACATTGGGGCTTAGGGCTTTACCATGTGAATTTGGGGGAAATACAGTACAATCCATTGCAGGTGCCATTGGGAGGTGGCTAGGGTCGGGTTGGCCTGTAGGAAGCTCTGTCTGGCTGCAAAGGGGAGGATGGGCGAGAGCAGGCAGTTCTGGAAGCTGTTTGGGTGGCTGCTGTTGTGTGCTGCCTAGATCGGAGGCATGGCATTTGGGGTGAAGAAGGGGCAGCATTTAATGAGCTTGAATCGACAGGACTCAATGTATGGGGTAGGGGAAAGAAGAGGCAAAAGACGGCAGTCAGGTTTCCAGTGTGGATAATGGGTGGTTGTAGGGTCAACTTTCTGGGCATGTGACCTGCCCCATTCCATACTCAGAAGGGCTCAGTGCCTGTGTAATGTCTTGTTGTCACTGTCCTGCAGTTATTAATAACTTTTTTCAAAGATTTTTAAAAAATTTATTTGGGAGACAGAGAGAGAGAGAGAGAGCAAACAAGGGGAGTGGCAGACAGAGGGAGAAGCACCTGCTGCTCCTTCTCTCTGGAATGCTCTTTCTCCCTCTTTGCCTGTCAAACTCCTATTCATCCTTCAAGACCCTGCTCAGCCTGCAAACATTCATTCTCTTTCAGCTGATCCTTCTGCTTTTGGTCATCCATTCTAAGGTTTATCTCTCCCTCTTCTGTGCCTCATGGAGGCCCTGCCATAGAACTTGCTAGGGTGGGTTTTCTTAAAGTGTCTATCCTCTGCCAGAACCAGACAGGGAGCTCTCTGTTGCCTCCTTTTCTATCCCAACACAGGGTCTGGCACCAGTGAGTGATCAGCAAATGCTGAACCGGACAAATAGCAACAAGGTGAGAATGATTATCGTTCCCAATGACAGAGTCACATGAAAACTGCTGACAGCCCAACAATACAAGTATGTGGCGGAGTGGCGAGGAACACTGACTCCGGAGCCAGAGAGTCTGGGTCAAATCTCAGCTCCACCCCTTCCCAGCTGTGCACCCTGCCGTGCCTGAGACCCCCTGTCTTTGTTCCCAAACAGGCACAAGAGTGTAATAGGGCTTAAATAGGGTGCAGGTGAAGGGCTACAAATGCTACCTGGCATATAGTATGTGCTCAGCAAACGTGCGGTATAGATGTTAGCGAGGGATGAAATATGAAGGCGGACTCTTCACTGTTTTGTATTGGTAGTGGTGGCATCTACCATTTCCTGGGCACTCAACTACATTCCCGAACTTTGTGTAACTTTCATGGAAAATTCTGGAATAGCTACTAGTATTACCCCCTTTCCATATGAGGATGCTGAGCCTCACATATCTCTGCGGGATAAGTAGCAGAGTTCTTCTGAGGCACTCCCATGCCCTCTTCCCCAGTGTCACTATTTCCAAGCCCTGCTTCTGGATGAGACCTGCGGGGGTAGAGGGGTGGCAGGGGAGTTTCCTATTTCTGTTAGCCCTGTTCCTGGGGATGCTGAGGGTGATGGTGTTGAGGGGGGTGTCCAGTGGTAGTGCCTAGCCAGGAGCCTGGTGCGGTGGTCTGGCCTGGCTGTCCTGGGATGTTTACTTAACCCCCTTGGCTCCTGGAGAAGAAGAGGGTAGGACAAGAGGAGCCCAGCCACGTGCGACAGCAGTCGAGGGAAGTGGGGGGACACGCTGCCTGTCTTCTTCCTTCCTGTCCCCTCAGTCTGGGCTCAATGCCCACCTCCCAGGAGATCCAGGAGAAGGGGTCAGAAAACCAGACTTATCTGATTCCTGGCTGAGCCAGGGCCACTGAGGGACGGAGAGGCAGGCCTGAACCAGCCTCTCCAGGGGCAGCTTCCCAGGGGAGGTGACTTCTCAGCTGAGTCAGGAGGATGACTTTGAGTCAACCCAGAAATGTGGGACACAAAAAAGGCCCCTCACCAACCCTGGTCTGCTCAGCCACAGCCCAGCAATTCACCATGGCTGTTAGCAAGACATGACAAGAGACTCTCAGACCCTCTCCCTCCCCATGACATGTATGTATTCATACACTCAAGGACAAGACACCCTCCCCAGCAGCAGGACCCCTTTGCTCCAGCCCCACACCCAGCCTGATCTCTGTTCCAATACCTTGTGGCCCCTTTCTCTCTGCTTTCCATCATTCCCTCTCTCCTGGGAGTCTTGCTTCCTGGGTTTAGATGCCAGTTTCATATCTACTTGCATGTGACTTTGAGCACATTATTCAAACTCCCTCATATTGCTCCTCAACTGTAATTGAGGGTCATAATCCTTATTGTCTGTCGGAGTCATTGAGAGGGTTAAGGGTCCTAGCCCCGTAAAGTACGTCCTCAGTGCCTGTCCCTCAGTGGTGGTGGCTCAGCTTAGGATAGTATCTGTCCTTATCACCCATCTTGCCCTTGCTCTGGCCCCACTCTCTCCCTTCCGGAGGGGTCCTGCCTCTCTGTCTCCCAGCTCCCTGGGCTCCCTTCTCCCTGGGCCTCTTTTTTTTCCCCTCCCCTCCCTCCTTCTTGAACCTGAGACTCACAATACCTGAGGGGCTATGGAAGGAGAAAGGAAAGTCATTTATCCAAAGAGCAATGCTGCCGGGCTTAGGTTCCCCAGTGGAGAGAGGGGAGAGGGCTTCTGCCCAGCCTGAGAATCTAGGACACCGCTTGTGGATCCAGAAGTAACCTCTGTAAGCCAAACCCCCACACAGAGACACACCTTGATAGGTCAGGCCACTGCCTGAAGCTGTTTTCCCATCAATGAAACAGAAAGAGAGGGACTTGACCTAGATGCCCCTGGATGCCCTTGGGGACACTGGAGATGTGGAGAACATCTCATGGACAAGGACTTGAATCCTGGGCCCTCCTCTACTTCTCTAGCCATCTTCTCCTCTCTAAGCCTTGGCGTCCTCATTGGTAAATTGAGGCCAGACAATAATCCCTGTCTACTAGCTCTCAGGCCTGGTGGGAGGAAGCAATGTTGAGAGGGGAAGAGAAAAAAAAAAATTGTGCCAAGTTGGGGAATGAGCACTGCCCATCGCCGGCCCAGCTCCACATCTGGACCAGCAGATGGCGCCATTGTAGCGCCAGTGTCTCGGCCCCAGGTCTCCTGGCAGTGGGCTCCCAGGATCCAGCCCCACTACCTGCCTCTTCTCGGATGGGGGCATTTGTTCTCTGTGGCGAAACTTGGTCCAGAGCTAATTAAAAGCCCAAACTTCGGAACCAACAGATCTGGACTGAACGGATTCTACTCCTTTAATAAAGGCAATGTGACTTTGGGTAACTTGCTTGACCTCTCTGAACCTTAGTTTCCCCAACTGTAAAATGAGGGTGGCATCATGTTTCTGGGGTTGTCAGGAGGATTGATTCAGTCTAGGAAGCAAAGGCTCCCGCACCGCCTGCAGGGGGCCAGTGCTCAGTGGCCTGTGAGCAAGGCACTTCCTTCACAGCTGCCCAAATTGTCACACCATGTTACACCCCTCACCCCACCCCCACCCCATCCTGTCCCCAGGCCTTCACTCCTGCCCTCTGCCTTCCCTCTGGAATGTTCACCCCCTCCCTGTTTTCATGACTTTTTGAGACTTGTTGGAGTTTTTTCCTAGTCGCATTTTTAAACTTAATTGGGATGTAATTCATGTCATAAAAATTAGCTCATTTTAAGTGAACAGATCGATGATGTTCAGTAAATGTAACAAGTTGTGCTCAAGACTTAATTTTCTAAATCCTGTATCTCAAATGTGCCTCTGTCCCGAGGCCCAGATCCCTTATCCAGTGCCCCTTGGACGTTGCCCCATAGCTGTCCCCCGCCCCTCCAACTCAGTACATCCCCAACCAAACTCATCATTGTCTCCCCCCTCCCTTCTTCTCTTCTTGCATTCCCCACCTCTCTTCTTGGCTTCCTACCAATTTCATCTTTTTTCTCTGGGTTCTCAGTACTTTGCTCTGAACCTGGTGCTTAGTAGGTGCTCGGTAAAAGTTTGCTCTATGCATGAATAAAATAAACAGCATCCTCCTGTGACCCAAGTTTGAATCCTCACCCCTCAAATCCCGCTGGCCAGCCACCCTGTCTGTCTGGAGTCCATCCCTGCTGTCTGGAGCCCTGATGCTCGTCTCACAGCCTGCCCCTCACTGTTGTGGTGGCCTCTTCCCTGGACACCCCCATTCCCCGCCTCAGTCTCATCCCCTCTGGAATTCCACTCCCTGATCTGTTTTCCCCGCTCCCAGAGTGAGTTCTCCAAAAAAAGCCTATCTGACCTCATCACCTTCACCCTAAGAATGTGCTACCCATTCTGCCACAGCCAAGTCCAGACCCCCTAATCTGACGAGGACAGCCCATCCATCAGTGTTTGGGGAGCCCATCTCTCCAGCCTCCACCTCGCCCCTCCCCCTTTTGCACCTCCTCCTGACTCTTGTCACCACAAACCACAAGAGCAGTATGACACCACCGCGAAAAGGCGGGACTGGGCTCAGCTTGGCTGGAGTTCACCCCACAGCCTCAATGCCTCTTTGACCCTCAGTTTCCTCCTCTGTAAAATAGGAGTTGTAATAGCACCGATATCCTAGAATTGCTGTGGGGGTTAAATCAGGCGATGAAGGTGCAGCCCTTGGAATAGGGCCTGGCACATAGCCAGGACTCAACAAACCCGTTTCATTTCTCTGCGAGCTCCTCAGGCACACACAGAGGACGGTCTTTGTGGAGACTGACTGCGGAGACTGTCTTTCCCCTTTGTCTCCACCGGGGGCGCTGCAGCCCCTTGCGCAGCCCCGCAGAGATGCACCCCTCAAGTCAGCTTTAATCAGACCTCCTTCACAGAACTCACCACACTGGGACGCCTCCTGCCACGTCCCCCGGGGCGAATCCGATGCCAAGTCTCCAAACAGCTCCCAAATCTCTCCCTGTCTCTGCCTCCTGCTGCCATCCCGCTGCCAACCCCTTAGCTCAGCAGTATTGTGCCCTTATCTCCATCCTGCCCTTCAGCGTTCATCCCAGAATGAACAACTGTGCTCCCCGCCCCTCCCCTGCCACGGTGCATCGGTCCGAGCTTGGCCTGGCCGACCCAGCACCTGGGACCCTGCCCCAGCCGTGTGGCAGAACCCATCCCTTCTGCCTACAGGTTCCAGCCATACTGGCCTCAGGAGCACTCATCTGCTTCCCACCCAAGCCCTCTGTCCCCAACCCCATCACCCCTTATTAAGCCCCTTCAGAGCCTGCTCTCCTCAGAGACAGCCTCTCTAACCCTCCTACTCCCATTAAATCAAGATGTCCCATGACATGTCTTCATAGCACTCTGCTTCCTCCCCGTAACCCTTATCACCGTTTGTAATTATGTATTTGAGCGGCTATTTGATGAACAGCTGCCTCCTGGCTTCCTTTAGAAGCTTCCTGAGAGCAGAGGCTGTCTTGTTCCATTGTGTCCCTAGTGACCCAGCATATACCAGTGGGACGGCCGAGTGGAGTTTGCCTGTTTTCTTATGTGTCCCCTCTGCTCTCTTGCCAAGATCCCAAGGGGAGGATGGTAATCCAGGTCTGTATTTCCAGACAGAACCCCAATTCCCCCTTGACCTGAAGCAGACGTCTCCTGGGTGGATGACTACATCTTCTTCTGGTCTTCCTAAGGTTGATATCTTTTTTTTTTTAAGATTTTATTTATTTATTTGACAGAGAGAGATCACACATAGACTGAGAGGCAGGCACAGAGAGAGGGGAAGCAGGGTCCCAGCTGAGCAGAGAGCCTGATGCGGGGCTCGATCCCAGGACCCTGAGATCATGACCTGAGCCGAAGGCAGAGGCTTAACCCACTGAGCCACCCAGGTGCCCCTGTTTGTTTGTTCTTTAAGATTTTATTTATTTGTCAGAGAGAGAGAGAGCATGAGCAGGGGGAACAGGAGGCAGAGGCGGAAGCAGGCTCCCTGCTGAGCAAGGGATCCCGATGCAGGACTCGATCCCAGGACCCTGGGATCGTGACCCGAGCCAAAGGCAGACGCTTAACCAAATAAGCCACCCAGGCACCCCTAAGGTTGATACATTAACTATGCTTAAAGAATCCAAAATAATATCTATGGTAGGCATCCGACTGGCTCTCACTACCCAATTGTTTCCCCAGGAAAGCACATTCTCTGGCCATGAACATTTCTGTAAGCCTTTTTAATGCGCTTTCCCAGCTCTGGTCAACACTGTGCTTCCACAGGGCAGTGTCACTCTTTTCTGGCTTTTAGAGAAGAGAAAGTGAAGGCTTAGGGAGATTAAGTGCTGTGCCCCGAGGGGGCTGAGCTGGGGCACACACCCAGGCAGGGGTCCAAGTCCCAGCCCTGTGACTTTCCACTCTGTATCTCCCGGCCTGTCCCACACCGTCTCCACAGGAGCAGATACATGAATCATTGTCCCACTGTCCCCTGTGCTAGAGCAGTGCCTGGCCAGTAGAGGGAAGGCTCACAATGACTGTTGAATGAATGAATGTGTGAATGAATGCTTCCTTCGCAGTGGAGGGTGAGGGGGCCAGACCCCAAGACACCCTCCCCGCTTCCAGAGACCACCCGGAGATGCTGTCTCTAGCCAGGGATCTATCTCAGAGCCCAGGAGGGCGGAAAGGGGGCTGGATAAGAAGAGTCACAGATGGCAGCACTCCTGAGTACGGCACTTCACAGTTTGCAAAGCCCTGACACTCCGCGCCTCTTACCGAGATCTCCAAGGAGTTCTACAAGTAGCAGAATAAATACACAAACAAGAAAAAGAAAGAAAAGCTCTTTTTTTCCCTCTTTACAAAGCTGCTGTGTGTTCTCTGTAAACAATTCAGAACCTCAATGCTTGATGCAGTAAGTAACTACTTTGTACACGCAGCCATTCACATTTATATTAAACACAATTAAGTAAAAATGTAAAATTCCACTCCTCGGACTCACTAGCCACATTGAAAGTGCCCAGGAGCCACACGTGGCTAGGCGCTGCCCTACTGGACAGAACAGATACAGATCGTTTCCATCACTGCAGAACGTTCTATGGGACAAAACTGATTTATGACATACAACCGAGCAAAAGGAAGGGGGGAAACCACCTGCAATGCCATTTCCCAAAGAAAACCACTGCTGATGTTTTGGCGTTGATGTTTCCAGTTTTTTCTAGGGGCGGGAATTATATGTTGTTCTTTTTCAAAAACAGGTTAATACTGTATAAACTGTTTTCATGACCTGTTTTTTAACTTATCAAAGTACTACAAATATCTTTTCTGCAACACCTTTTTAAACAGTAGCACCGTGTTTGTATGACTACCGCAATTAATTTACCCAATTCTCTAGTCCCAGGTGTCTGCATTGCTTCCCCCTGCCCTTTTTTATAATCTATCAGGGCAACTATTCCTTTTTTTTTTTTTTAAGATTTTATTTATTTTATTTGAGAGAGAGCAGGAGTAGGGTGAGAGGGAGAGGGAGAAGCAGGTGCCCCACTGAGCAGGGAGTCCGATTCGGGACTCAATCCCAGGACCCCAGGACCATGACCTGAGCTGAAGGCAGACACTTAACGATTGAGCCACCCAGGTTCCCCAACAAAACTGATTTAAACATTTTGTATAACAAGGACTCTATTTTATTTTGAAATCACTTAATTATTTTTGTAAAGTGATCGTTAGGGTGCCTGGCTCAGTCAGTTAGGCATCTGACTCTTGATCTCAGCTCAGGCCTTGATCTCAGGGTTGTGGGTTCAAGCCCCACAATGGGCTTCATGCTGGGCATAGAGCCTACTTAAAAAAAAAAAAAGTGGCAGAGGCTTATTATAGGAATTTAAATTAAATACATAAAGTACAAAGAAATAAAAAATAAAGCCTCCCCAAATTACTCGACTCAAAAATAACCACATTTTCTTTCAACTTTATATTGTAAGATTTTTTTTTCAAACAGACAAAAATGTTGAAAGAGTAGTATGTAAACACCCATACACCCATCACCTCCATTCAGCAATTGAAACCACCACATCTTAAACACGTGGGGGCCCTATTTCTGAACGTCTCTGTGATCTAAACAGATACAAATGTGTATATATAAGAATGACATCACTCAGAAAAACATGTTGTTCTGCAACCTGGTTTTTTAAAGTTTTTCACTTATAATGATAATAGATTGCAAATATCTTTCCAAGTTTCACTAAATATCCTTGCACAGAATCATGTTTAATGGTCCCTTAGTATCAGCTAGATGAATCTATCATTCTTTTCATAACCAGCCTCCTGTGGTTGGGCATTGGTGTTTCCAATTTTTCACAATCATGGGGGAAAAAAAAAAAAGTTCAGTGATGATCCCTGTGTCTTTGTGTCTTTGGGTGGTAACATTCTGAAGGCAAATTCCTAGACCAGAGATTCAGTAACAAAAGGACAAGTCACCCACAAAGGATGTGCCCATTTATAATGGGTAAGGCATCAGACTCTCCAGTTACCATATCCTCACCAATACTTTTTTTTTTATATAGAAAGGGTATGGTTTTGGGGGGGGGG